>BMAO01035028.1:0-46488 GCA_019973975.1 Trichonephila clavata
ACACCGTGCAAGCATGACGTCCTGTACTATTGAGAACTGGTCCGAAAGGACAGATGACTCCGTACCAATGACCTCAACTCCAAACCTGGGAGCGAAATCGCCATCCCAGGCCTTACTAGGCGACGACTCATCGCCGAAATTCTGACCTTTCAGAGAACATCAAGGCCAGAAACGTTTACGCGGCATGGGCCCGTAAACTGACCCAAGCAAAGCCGCAAGACCCAGCCTTGCAGAGCTACCACACGAACTCAGCAAATCAGGTGAGATAGTTTCAATCTTACTGCGCCTACAAGTTCCCCTCTTCAAGATCCCGGCAACGGAGAAAATCCTTGACCGGATCGTCTGAGAGTACGGAAAAACCAACCGACTCCCGTCGAAGAACCAAGAGGAGAAAACGGAACAGCGGCTACGGCAGCGGTTCCCCTCCCCTCTCTTCCTCCCCAATGGCGAAAAACCAAAAACGGAGGAAAACGGACGCCGATGGCTTCAGTCCCCCCGCTAAGCATCATTGTGCGGAAACCCCGCTCAAGGCCCACTCCTCCCCCCCACTGCCCCTGCGCCTTCGATCGAAGGAGTAGTTGCAGAAGAGGCAATGGAAGAGACCCGACAACCATTTCCCAACCCGCGACGGTGCCTGAGAAGAAACCGCGTGTTCCCCCCTTTTTTGTAAATCCAAAAGGGGATTGGCGACAGCTTATTGCTCTCGCGAAAATTAAAGCCCCTGCACTTACAATCGGTCATGACAGGACGTTTCTGAAAATCACTGTCGCGGACGATGTCGAGCATCGTGCTCTCAACGCCTGGCTCGAAGAGACAGGTGTGAATTTAAAACTTTCACTCTAAAACAGGATCGTCCTGTCAAAGTGGTTATCCGTGGTCTTCCCTCCAATACGGAGCCGGAAGAAATAAGGAAGAGATAGAGGCAGAGGGGTTCAAAGTCGTGAAGATATCGCAAATGCGACATTTTCAGACTAAGTCCCCAATGCCGCTATTCTACCTGCAGATCGAAAACGGCACTAACGCGCCGAAAATATACGATTTTACCGAGCTCTTCGGTACACGGATCGAAGTGAAACCCTTCGACCGTGGAAACAGGGTGAACCAGTGTTGGCGGTGTCAGGGGTGGTTTCACTCCTCGGAGGTATGCCACCTCCCCCCCCCGCTGTGTCCGATGTGCAGGGCCTCACTCTGCCAAGGATTGTACTCTGGAATTTGACGCTCCATGAGGTGCGGCAAACTGCTCGGGCGAACATGCGGCAAATTGGCGCCGCTGCCCTAACACCCGGCTAACGCCAAAAAGGGCCGCAACGCTAGAAAAGGGCCAAAACAAAACCAGGGCAAAAACGCGCAAATTGCGCAGAAGAAGCCTCAGGCACCTCGTCCAGACGTCTCGAACGCGCGACGGGTCAACCCAATCTGAACTACAACACTGTAGTTCAAAATAAAATTCCTAACCACAGGAGCACCCCACCCCACTCCCCACTAGTGCATCCTCCCGTTTGCCGGCCCTCGCAAAGATGCCAGCATAAATGCCGGCCTCTTAAAGACCTGCTTGTCCTCATCGAAGATACGCAATGTATCGAACAAGCGAGTCTTCTGCAGGGCGTTCAAGGATTCCTTACCTGCACTCCGCGAGGCATCTGCGGACGTGACAAACTTACGTAATTTTCGAAGCCTATTGCAGGCTTCGTTCCTCCCCGGCCTAACTTTCCCAGCCCACGTGCAACATTCTCTAAGAATTGGTTTCTGGAACGCATGTTCCTTGCGAAATAAAATCCAGGAAACTCGTGATTTTGTTCACGAGCAAACCTTGATTTGTTTTTGTCCAGGAAACCTGGCTCGAGCCAGGCATCAACCCCCTGATCGCTAACTATCGCCTTTTCAAAGACGATAGAGTCAGCATTTTTCATCTCAGACCACAAGGCGGCACCGCTATTTATTGTAAAAACGAGATCGTTCACCACAGTGTCCCCCTTCCCGCTATGCAAGGAATGGATGCCACTGCGGTGCAAATTAAAATTAATAATTTCCACCCATTAATATTATCTCGGCGTACATCAGAACGATCGCACGCCTAAATTTCCCTTCGGAGGATTTTAAAAAAGTTTTAATTCTGGAAATAATTTAATTATTGCTGGTGACTTTAATGCAGCTCACACGAGCTGGCACAACCCCAGGTCGACTAGATACGGCAGCAGCTGCGAAAATTAACTAGCAGTGTTAGGGGAGCGAAAATTGTCGCCCCCCAACCTTCACGCACGCTCCCAGACCGGGGCGTCGCGGCTCTATCATCGACCTGGCTGTGTTAAAACACATCCCTTTAATTTCAGTATCAGAGTTGTTAACGATCTCAGCTCTGATCACTACCCCGTTATCTTGAATTAAATCTAAATACCTCCATAATCAAATCCAGAGCAGTTAATTACTAATTGGAACAATTTCAAGTATGTTTAAGTATAAACCCTCCCCTCTATCTACCTCACCAGCAATGAAAAGTAGAATTGGCCATCGGCCAACTCAATCAAAATTTTCCGAAGCTTTCGCTGAGGCTTCAAAACCTAAATTTATACTCCTCCGAAGTTTCTCTCCCAGAAATTAAAACCAAAATTCGTCAGCGAAACCGGCTGCGGAAAATTTGGCAGAGAAATAGATGTCCCGATTCATACTCAGAATTCCGTAGCCTCAGTCGTGAGATAGCAAAGGACATCCAACACTTCTCCCACTCTCAGTGGGAAAAAACACATTGAGGAATTATCGCCTCTTGACAACACTCTTTGGAGGAAAGCCTCCCTCTTACGTAAGCCTTTCAAGCCATTCCCCCCCTTGTGGGGGCACTAGGCAGTACGGCTATCACTCCTATTGAAAAGGCGGAAGTGTTAGCAGATAGCTTGCAGACCCAGTTGACCAAACCACGACGTTGGAGATGAAGACCTCATTCAACGCTCACACACAGAGGTAGAAAACTTCCTTTCTACCCATCACTCCCAAGAAATCGACCACACCACGCCCACGGAGATATTAATTTCATAAACAGGTTGAAGATGAAAAAATCCCAGGGCCTGATCAAATACAAATCGTATGCTCAAAAATCTACCTTTCAAATTCTTAATTTTCCTCACCTTCCTATGCAATTGTCTCTTAAAGCTAAATTACTTCCCCAATACCTGGAAAACAGCCGTGGTCATCCCTATTCTGAAGGCAGACAAAAATGCTGACCTTCCTCAAAATTACCGTCCGATCTCACTCTTAAGTAGTCTGAGCAAAGTATACGAATTTATACTTCTCCGACGCCTGAATCAACACTGCGCTGCTGCAAATCTACTGATACCTCAGCAGTGCGGTTTTCGACCGAATGCTCGACAGTTCATCAACTGCTCAGAGTCACGGAGTTGATTCACAGTGGCTACGGCAAGTACGAAGCCACGGGTATACTTTTTCTGGACGTAGCCAAAGCCTTTGATAAAATTTGGCACGATGGCTTATTAATCAAGCTCATACGACTTGATTTTCCGGCTCCCCTGATCAAGGTCATAAATAACTATCTTTCCGCGCGATCATTCAGAGTGAGAGTTGATAAAATTTCTCCTCCCTCGACCAATCAGAAGCGGCATCCCGCAAGGGTCTCTGATCTCACCGCTCCTCTTCAACCTGTATGTAAATGATATCCCGCAAGCTAACTTCGTCCATTTAGCAATGTATGCGGACGACACTGCCATTATATCACAAGATAAGAGATTTTCCGTGGTAATCTCTAATCTTCACAATACGTCACTTTGCTAGAGCTCTGGCTCACGACTGGAAAATTAAAGTTAACGCCTCCAAAAGTGCCTGCCTCATGTTCACGAGAAGAAATCAATTACCAGTGGGCCTAACCCTGTCACAATTTTTGGCCAACCCGTCCCCTGGGTAAATGTTTACAAATACCTAGGGTTATTTTTAGACGCAAAATTAACTTTCGCCCATCATATCGAACATGCTCGCCAAAAGCGAACAACGTTCATTCTATGCTCAAAAGGCTTGTCTCTAATAAGAGCAAACTAGCGATCAGGCACAAGGTTTTGCTCTTTAACTATCATTCGCCCGATCATGCTCTACGGCTCTCCCATCTGGGCAGCCGCGGGCATGTGCCACATCAGAAAGTTGCACAGGCTCACCAACTCAATTTTGAGACAAATAGTCAGTGCTCCCTGGTTCATCAGAAATGAAGTCATTTACCGCGATTTAAATGTTAAACTTACCCTTCCATACATCCAACTCATCTCCAAAAAATTTTTGAAAAAATTCCTCAAGTTCCCAATGAACTTATCCAAAATCAGCCAGCTTACGACCCGGCTGTCTCCTCTTCACTTAAAGGCCAAGGGCCGTTCTTGATCAACAATTTGTAAATTTCCCCTACGCCAAAAGGCGTAGGGTTTAAAACCTACGTTAATTAGTTTTGTATTTCCATTTAATTTTGCTTTAATTTTTCGTTTTTTAAGATTCTGTAGAATGAACTAGCGCGGCCCGGAATTAAAGAGGCCCTTTAATTCCATCTTTGCGCCCAGTTCACTCTTTACTTTCTATCCCAGCCACCAGATGGTAGCACGGGACCTCTCTTTTTTAGCTTTCGATTTTTAATCTTTTCCCAGTCAAATCGGATTTGTCATCGGTTTCCTCTGGGAAACCCGGTACTGTTCACGACTGGATTTTTATTTTATTAGCCGCCCTTTTGTAAATGACTTCATTCACTCTCATTTTTATTTATCGCGAGCTGACCCATCGCCCGTTCGCATCTGACATGACAAGTTTTTGTTCTCGGCATCGTGCAAGTTGGTCCCAATTAAGTTTTAAATATTTTTATTTCTTAAAATTTTTAATCTGCTTTAACTCTCCCATTCAAAATTTTTCATTTTCTCGGGAATTCTCACAGCGTCAGCTGTCAGAATCTCCCCTCGTACGGTCGCTCTTTTTGAGTGTGCCTATCCATCACGCCCAACAGCGAACGCTGATTGGGTGCTTTGTACCTGGGTGGGCGGACTAAAATCCGCCCACTTTTTCTCCTAGCAGGCATTACGCCATTGCCCATTTAATTTTTCCCTTATTGCTATTTAGTTTTTATCTCTTTTAATTTTAAGTAACTCAATTTTATGTAAATATCCCTAAATATTCTGATGAGGAGGTACATCCCCTAAAGGGATAGGAACTCCGTAATTTCCACACCACTTGCCACTTGCCAGCAGTGTGACAGAGTCACGGTCGTTGTCCGTAGACGAGGAAACAGGACAGGCAGAGCGCCCCGGCCGGGGGAGGGGAAGAGTAGGAGTAGTGAGGTTTCGTTGGTATGAAGAAGGGAGGAGGGTAACTGGGTTTCCTCTTGACAGTGCTTGTCGGAATGAATGATGAGAGTCGAAAGGGGAAGAATGCCGAGCGGCCCGGTTTAAGGGAAGAGTTCTTTCAATCGCTTAGAAGCGTCTTTTCATGAGGGCCGTCTGGTTAGGCATTTTGTAGATACCTTGGGCGTCGATGAATGATTGGATATTGATTAGACTGTTGGAGTGGGTGTAAACTTGATCGTGAAAGGTAGTTGATAGTTTTTTTATTCTTGAGGTGATGGCTGGGATCTTTAGTTCTTTGTGTAGGTGGATACGTTTCATGTAAACAGGGGCGTTTAACATGAGTCGCAAAGCACGGTTCTGGAGTATTTGAAGGCGGTCGATGTTAGTACTTGCAGCAATTCCCCAGATCGGGGATGCATAGGTGAGTAGCGGTAGGAGATATTGTAGATAAATTTTTCGTTTATTGTTGAGGGAGAGTTTTGACCTATTGCAGAGGAGATTATGCAGGGCTTGGAGTCGACGTTTAAATTTGCATGTTATTTTCTTTAGGTGGCTTCGGAATGTGAATTTGCTGTCTAGTGTGACGCCCAAGTATTCTACTTCGCCGTACCAGGTGATGTTACTTCTAAAAAGTTTGAGGGGTTGAAGGTTGTTTCTGAAATTTCCTTTTTTAAAAATGATTGCTCTCGATTTAGATGTGTTGATTGAGATTCTCCACAGTGTTAGCCACCTTTTTAGCTTGGTGAGGTATTTTTGAAGTGAAGTTCTGACTTCCTGAGGGGTGTTGGATTGGTTGAGTATGGCGGCATCATCGGCAAAAAGGCAGATGTCCACTAGTGGAGAGGTGGGGTAGTCTTGCGTGTAAATGTTGAATAAAATGGGACTCAGGATTGATCCTTGAGGTGATCCGGCTTGGATTTGACCGATTCTTGAATGGGTTACCTGTATCTTCACTTGGAAGGTTCTTCCGTTCAGGTAATTAGCTATGGTGTGTATTAGGTATGGTGGGTAGTTTAGGTTGATCATTTTAAAGATCAACCCGTTGTGCCATAATCGGTCAAATGCCTTCTCGACGTCGAGGAACAATCCTCCGGTTGTTTTTCCTCGGTTATATCCGTAGGTGATTTTATTGGCTGTTCTTAGAAGCTGGTGGCAGGTTGACGTGTTTTTTTGGAATCCGTGTTGAAATTCAGGTATGATGCTATTATTGTGGGTGTGATTTTCAATTCTTGAGAGTAGTAATTTTTCGTATATTTTCGCTATGGATGAAATCAAACTTATGGGGCGGTAATTAATTGGGTGCTTCAAATCCTTGTTTGTTTTGGGTAGCATAGTGAGCAGGGCGTGTTTCCAGGGCTTTGGGAAGTGGCTAAGTATCAGGCATTTATTCATTATTTTCGTCAAGTGGGTGATGGCATTGATGGGTAGAGACTTTAGTGAAATATTTTTAATTTGGTCGTGTCCTGGGGCTTTCTTGTTATCTAGTTTTAGGATGATTTTGCATATCTCATTGGGCGAGGTGAGCGGTGGAGAGGCAGGGATGTTCGAGTGAAGGAATCTTCTGACTGTTCTGTCCACTTTGTCAATGTGGTCGTCATCGTAGGGTGTTCTATTTTCCTGGAACGATTCCTCGAGAGTATCTACGAATAGGTCAGCTTTCTCCCTCGTCCCGTAAACCAGGCCTTGAAATCCAAGTAAGGGGGGGGGTAGGTGACTGGTTTCTTGTTTGCTCTGGCAATCAGCTTGTGGAGGGAATTGTCGGAATGATTACATTCGACGAGGGCGTCATCCCACTCTCGTTGTTTGATGTAAGAGAGGTCCCTCTTGATTTCTCTTTGCAGTCGGTTTAGTTCTGTTTTCAGTGGCGGGTAGCGAGTGTGCTGCCAGAGTTTCCTAAGACGGTTTTTTTCTCTAATTTTGATTCTAGTTGGGTATGGGACGAGGGTGAAATCTTGCTTCATGGATTTGAATTTACTAGAGTTGTTAATTGCTGAGTGGATGTTATAGTTGAGGCTATTGATTGCATCTTCGATGTCCTCTTCATTATTAATTGTAGGGTTTCCGGCTATTGTTGAGGAGAGTATGTCTTGGTATTTATTCCAGTTTGTGATAATTTTACAGTTGTGGAGGTGGCTGGAGTGAGAGTTAAAGTTGATGACAAAGTGGACAGGGTTGTGGTCGCTGGATAGCTCGTAACGGGATTCCGCTGTAATATTGTTGAGCCCACAGGATAGGCCGAGGTCTATTATGGATGCATTGTAGTTAGTCTGGTTGGGTATCCTGGTGAAGTCAGATGGTGCCGAGATGATGTTGCCACTTGAACGGGCGTAGTTATGGAGGGCCGTTCCAGCTTTGTTACTATTGCCGCGAGGGTTCCATGCCTTGTGTTTGGCATTGAAGTCTCCGACCACAATGCATTGCGATTTGCCACGGAAAATTTTGATGAGGTCAGGGATGAAATTCTGTACCGTGTGTATGGGAGGTCTGTAGAGGGAGCAGATTGTAATATTCCCAGATGGTCCTTCTATTTCAATTGAGGTGTTGTCTATAGTGGAGGTGAAGATATTTATGCTATGATGGGCTATTGAGTTTTTGACGAGGATGGCAGTCCCGCCACCGCGGTGGGTGAGTCTGTCGTTCCTGTAGGTTGAATAGTTTGCGATATTAAGATTGTTGCTGGGCGGAGGAAGGTCTCTTGTAGGGCTATTACATCCGGGTTATTGTCCTTAATGTAGATTTCCAGTTCATGGATTTTGTTATGAATACCGTTAGCATTCCAGCTAACGATCTGGAGGGTTGAGCGTCGTGGGGAGTTAAAAGTTAATTCCTAATAACGTGCAAAGTTCGATGGTTTTATCGCCCTGGGATTTGTTGGATTTCGCTATTTGAACGATCATCTTCACCGTCGTCATGAGTTCGATTACTTGGGGATCTTGGAGTTGTCTGATGGTGTCGAGAAGGGGGGAGGCTTGAGTGGGTTTTGAGGAGCTGGATTCTGGTTGTGTCTGAGGCTTGGGCTTGTTGGGCTGTGGCTTGTTCGGTTGGGGTTTGGAGATGTTGTTTCCTGCTGGGACTTGTGTGGAGGAGGAGGCTTGCGATTTTAATTTCTCCGCTTCCATCGCTTCTTTTCTTTTTCTGGTTCTTTCCTCCCAGTAGTTGATTTTAGGTTGTGGTGGCGGCTTGTTCAGGGGGTTCATCGGGCAGCCCGAGTAGTTTGCAGGGTGGTTGCCCTGACAGTGACAACAAGTTGCTGCTGTGTCACGTGGCTTCACGCAATCTCTCGTAAAGTGTGGCTTGCCACACTTAACACATTTAGGGTTTCTGGTACAAAACTTCGAGCTGTGGAAAAATCCCTGACATCGGAAGCATTGAGCCGGACCGTGTTTTTTGTTGATTATTTCCACTATGATTTTCATGCAGCAGAGTTCCGTGATGTTATATATGTCTTTATTGGCGTCGTTCTTGGGGAGGGAGAGTAGGAACAGGGGCATTGGCAGGCCTGTCTTCCTGTTGGTCATGACGTGGCAGTTGTTGATTGTGAAGTCCAGTTCATGAAGTGCGTCAATAATCTCCTGGGGTGGCATATCGGAGGGCATGCCTCTGATTACGGCTTTTAATTCTTTTTCTTCACTCAGTTGGTGGGTATATGTCTCTAACTTCTCTTTGTCGGCGTAGTTGCGTATTGTATGGTAGGCTTGGGGGGTCTGGGGGTAGACGCGTAGGCCCTTGCCTACAACGCGCCCCATGAAATTTTCGTTGGTCATTTGCTGGAGATTTTTAAGGAATGCAGCTGAGTTGGTGATGTTGTCAATCGTTATTGGTGGTGGGGGTCGGAATCTGGGTGCGTTAGGCGTATTTGAAGGCAGAGGTGAGGTGACATCCTCGTTTTCATCATCTCTAGGTGCCGGTGGGTCATCTATCGTTAGATTGCTGAACTTGTTGGAAGTTTCAGCTGCAGTGATTCTGGGCTTCTTGTTCATTACTTCAGGAGGTGGAGTGGGGCTTTTCCGGTTGTTTTTTCTTCCCTTGACAGGCGTGAAGGGTACGTCGTTTTTAGTGATTATGGCGAATCTATGGGAGATTCTGTTGGCGAAGATGGTTTTTCGATCGGCCTCCATGCGAATGAGGTTTTCATTGAGTTCCATTCCTTCGGCGAGGAGGGCGACAAGCTTGGTGGCGTATTGGTCTTTGTCACTTTCGGCGGCAAAGTAGTAACTGTCAATGTAGTTAAGCATGTTCTCTAAGTCCATGCACATGTTAAGGCATACGTGGGAATCGTCAGTTGCGTGCAACGTTTCTTCTAGCTGGCTGAGGTGGGGCGGCATCAAAGGTGGGGAAGGTGATTTTCGCTCGTTGCGAGTGTCCATGTTTTCGTTTTCAGTATCGGATGAGTCCGAATTCATTTTTGATTCTTGAGTGGTAGGCGGGAGGGGAGGTGTCCCCGATCTTGAGTATGAAGGTACAGAGTTCGTCAGTGAAGAACCACCGGGAGAAAATCCGCGGGTGGTCGCCAGCGTCAATGACCTTTACAGAGCAGTCGGATGAAGTTCCGATGGGTGAAAAAGAGCAGATGATAGAAAGCGTCGATATGTGTTTCCAGGTTCAAATCGGCGAGTGCAGGAGAAAAAGATCAACATACATTCGCAAAAGCGGGGGAAAACGTTTGAGTGAAAATTCTTGAGTGAAAATTCAAGTCAGTTCTTGGTCGATTTCAGTTTGGGAGTCTAATCCTGGGTTTTCTAGGTTATTTTCGGGTAGAGCAAATTTATTTGTAGAAATTAAATTGTCATCTACTGATTGAGACAAATCTAAATTAATTTTGCGAGCAGTCTTCCTTATGGGAGGAAACGCAAATTCTGAGAGATCTTTTCTTTTAGTTTGGTTATTTTCTTTTCTGCTTGGGGAAGCAGGGGGAGAGTTATTTTCATGGTGTGGGCAGCCAGGGGTTACACAGGGCGGGAAAGAGTCAATATCACTCACCGCTAGTTGAATGGCTTCTTCGATGTCTTGCAGTTCGGTTGCCGCTCGGGCGTAGAAAGGATCTTCTGGATGGTGGTCAGGCATGGCTTGCAGCTCTTCGATACAGGCGGTTTTGTGCTTTCTGAAAGACAATTTAATTTGTCTGCTGGGTTCGGGGATTTATAGGATTTTTCCATTTCCGAAAGTAAATTTGGAAACATTGTAAATATTGTTTTTAGCTCCATGATTGCATGGAGAAAAGTAAAGCTATCGTTTTGATTTTGGGTGGCATTAGTTGTTTCCAAAGGAATTTTATTAATATTTAAATTTAAGTTATTATTATCGTTGGAAGGCGCTGAGGAAGCAGTCGCGTGTGGTGCCATCTGGTTGTTATTGATGTTACTAACAGCTTGAGCAAAACTCAAAGCTGAAGTAACGGCGTTATTTGTTATTTGATTAGCATCATTACGTTTTTTGTTTTCATTAACGGATTTTCCTTTCCCTTTTCTGGGTTTAGGGAAAAGTGGGCAAACAGTGGAGGAAGCCATGTGGCCCTTTGTATTGCAATTAATGCAAAGGGGATTTTCTATTTTTTCTTTTATCGCGCATTGTCCGGTTCTGTGGTTTTCTCCACATTTTAAGCATCTGGTGTTCATGCTGCAATTACTGCTAGCATGGTGAAAATAATTGCAGTTGTAACACTGCGTGATTCTGGATTTTTTGTTGAAGGGTTCGATTTTGATCTGCATGTAGAGACAGCTCCGTATTTTGTAAATGTCTTCGACATTTTCATCACGGGTGATCTCTATCATGTAGATTGGTAGGGGGCTTTTAGTTTGAAATTGCCTT
Source organism: Trichonephila clavata (assembly GCA_019973975.1). Classification (NCBI taxonomy): domain Eukaryota; kingdom Metazoa; phylum Arthropoda; class Arachnida; order Araneae; family Nephilidae; genus Trichonephila; species Trichonephila clavata. The sequence goes on from BMAO01035028.1 coordinate 11,124, forward strand.
AGTTGTGCAACTTTTTCAATTTTGACTCCTTTGCTGATTAGGTCAGCTTTAATTTCTTCTGGTTGGGTAGTGGCTAGCAGTCCTTTAATGACTAGCTTGAGAGGTCTATTTTCCGGGGGGTCTATTGCGTAGTATTGAATATTTTTCTCTGTTAACATTTTTGTAATTTCTCTGTGGTGGGTTTCGTTCTCGGCTTGAATTTTAATATACCCTCCAACGTGGGTATTTGTGGCGGTAGGGTGGGTTTTGTGTAGGTTTTGTAGGACTAAGTTATAATTATTGAATAGTTTCATCATTATGGGCCGGATTTTGGGTGTGATGACTTCCTCAGCGTCTTTGTTTGCAGTGTTGAGGGCTGCAAAGCTGTTATTTGTTGGAATTTCGGTGTTAGTTTCGACTGGAACGGTTTTCGCGGTCTTACGGGGAATTTTGAAGTCGTTAGTTTTATTTTCTTCGGTTTTAGCAATTTTAGGGTTTTGTTTAGGGTTAAGTTTAGCTGGCTTGATAATGAGCTCAGCCATTCTTTTCCTATTTGACTTATATTTAAAATTATGCTTACAGAGCGGAACTGGGCAAGGTAGCAAAACAGACATCTTACCCTCTAGGAATTTTATCTTTTCATCCAGATTGGCGGCTTCTTCCTCCAACTGTTGTCTCACATCCTCTGTTTTGCTGGGGATTGCATTCTCGATCTCCGTCATGTCGGTTACGTAGTCTTTACGTGTTGATAGGACTCTGGATTGCTTTTCTAGGCTCGTAAGCATAGCGCATTTTTCTTGATCAGTGAGAATGGGGACGCTAACGTCCTCCATAATAACGGTTTGGTCATCGACCTGCGGTTCGGAATCAAGAGACGTCATGCTCGCACGGCGTCTAAGACTGGAATGAGTAAGAGCTTGAGCAAAGCTCAAACCCGGTTTAATTTGTGAGCCCCGGATTGGTCAGGGTAGCTCCGCCCCCCAAAAGATCAATATTTTTCTCTGCTTTTTAACTACTTACAGAGCTATTTTAAGTATATTTTTTAAACTCTTATTTTTTATTTAATTTAATTTCCCTATACTACTAAAGTAGTTTTTCTTTATTTTAATTATTTTAATTAAACTGGGCAATAGTAAAACGTTTTTAAAGGCATCACAAAATACCCGATAGGAGATTAGAGCCCGACAGGGCTAAGTGCTCCAACAACCTCTCCGCTAATATGTTATAGCGGCCAGATCAATGATTTTCATTCCCGACCAGATATTTTAGTACACAAGCCCTCCCCCCTCTGGCAAAGCTGGTGGCACGATAGAGGGGGTCCGTACCAACAGTACGACACCAAAGATGGCAGCGATCCGCACAATAGAGCCAGAGATACGGCAGGATCAAAAACCAGGCTATTGAATTAAGAAGTTATGTTGCATTAAATATGGATTAATAGTCGATGAAATTCAATTAAAACTGCTATAACAGGGGATCTAATGTAGCTAGCGTATTGAAATTTAATAAGTCCATACTCCAGGGCCAGGGGGACCGAGCGAGCCAAGGCCCATCGGCCTGCGAGGCTCGTGGGTCGAGCTATTGGCAGAATATCGATCCAAGGGAGGGAAATACACCGATTTCTCTAGTCGCAACAGGGCCACGCCTCTGTGCCCAGTGTGGGCGACCAATCGGGAGTTCCCCTTTCGGGCGGACCCCTAATCGGGAGGCAGCAGGATGTTATAGTGGCAAATCAATGATTTTTGTTCACGACCAGCTATTTTAGTGCGTAAGCCCTCCCCCCCCTCTGCAAAAGTGGATAGCACGGAAGAGGGGGATCGTACCAACAGAACGACACCAAAGATGGCAGCGGTCCGCACCATAGGTCCAGAGATATGGCAGGAGCAAATACTACACCTCACCACAACCATACTAAATGCACACACACTCTCTTCCAAACCAGTTCCACACAACAAAAACAACTTCATCAGCAATGACATAAAGTTGCTGATGAAAGAACGAAATAGAGCCAGGAAAACCTGGCAATTCACAAGAAACCCTAACGACAAGAGAGTGCTCAATAACATACAGAACAAAATTAAAAGAAAAGTCAAGACATTCCAAAACAAGTCATGGGAAGATTCTCTGAACTCCCTCGATCCCGATGACGGCTCCATCTGGAGCTGGTCTAGGGAGCTGGGGAAAAAGAGATCGCCCGTGGCGACATTACACGATCACGCCAGAATCGCACACACAGACTCTGACAAAGCTGAAGTTCTTGCATGCTCCCTGGAATCTCAATTCCAGGAAAATAAAATAACAAATACCTCTTCAGACTATCTAATCAACAGGGTGGTCGAGAATTATTTTCTAAACGAAAATAATTTCGACGCCCCCCCTACCCCCTCCCATGCCCTCGGAGATCATCGAATATATAAAGAAAGTAAAAATTAAAAAAGCTCCGGGCAGGGAAGGGATCACAAACAAAATGCTTCAAAATTTCACCATTCTTATAATTTTCCAAATTACTAACATAATAGATAACATTTTCAGAACGGGGCACTTTCCAGATCTCTGGAAAACTGCCTCCGTCATCCCGATACTAAAACCCGGTAAGCCGGCCTCCAGTGCTGCCAGCTACCGGCCAATTTCTCTATTACCTGTCTTAAGCAAACTCGCAGAGAAGTTAATTCTCTCGAGGCTCAATGATCATTTAACAACTACTAACATCCTAATTCCTGAGCAGCACGGCTTTAGACCTCAGCTATCCACGTCGCACCAGTTGCTACGGGTAGTGGAGTTCATAAAGACCGGCTTCAAAGACAAAAAATTCACGGAAGGGGTCTTTCTGGACATCCAGAAGGCCTTCGACCGTGTATGGCATGTCGGACTTCTTTTCAAACTAATAAAAATAGACACCCCCCTCAAATTACTAAAATTATAAAATCCTACCTCACTAACCGGAACTTCGCTGTCAGAGTCAAAGACACTCACTCCACAACTAAAATGATTAAAGCCGGGGCGCCGCAGGGTTCCCTGCTTGCTCCGACGCTTTTCAACATATACATAAATGATATTCCAACTTCCAGACACACCACCACTTGCCTCTATGCAGATGATACTGCGATTCTGGCACAAAGCACAAACCTAAATCAAATCACCCACTCTCTACACCGTCACCTGGCGGAGTTGGAAGACTGGTACGATAAATGGAAAATAGCACTGAACGCAACAAAGACCGAGGCAGTCTTCTTCTCCGCCAACAGAAAATTCAAAAAGCCACCGATTATACACGTTCAGAACCACCCGGTCCCCTGGTCCGGGTCAACTAAATACCTAGGCGTCAAACTGGACGCCCACTTAAATTTTAACTTACACATTAAATACATTAAAAATAACTTCCGGGCGATAGCGAGTAAATTCACCCCTTATTTTTCCCGGAAGTCGCCTTTGACATTAAGAAATAGAGTGCTTATCTACACCTCTATAATCAGACCAGTCGCCACATACGCTTGCCCGATCTGGAGTCATGCCGCTCCCGCAAATATCAAGATATTAGAACAATCCCAAAATGTAATCATAAGAAAAATAACTAATGCCCGGTGGTTTATGAGGAACAGAAGTCTTAGACACGCTGTACGCCTCAAAACTCTCCGGGAAACCTTTCAAAAAATAGCCAAAAGATTCTTCAATAACATAGACAATGCCAAAAACACTTCCATAAAACAGATAGAAAAATATACTCCTGATCCCAACTTCAATAGACCCCGAAATATATTATTAAACCTGTAAAAACCAATTTAACTTCTCCCTTATCAAGCGGCCCTTTTCTAAGCGGCCCTTAACCCCGCCCCCCCTAGAGACGGCTGACTCCTGATTGGACAACCAACTCATTCGCGAAAAATAGCACTGACCGGCCGCCTCGGCGGCCATTCTCACCCGGGAAGGTAAAAGAGAAGAACCGAAAGGTTCCCCTCCGCTACCGACCCGATAAATCAATCACTGTCACTGCGGCGAGACAATCGCTTCGGCGGGGCGCTCGCACTGTGAACAGAAACCTACATTATAACGCAAACAACAGATCACACACAAAGTCGCTTCCTCAAAAAAATAAAGATCAAAAGTAATAAAGTCTAAAAAATTAAATAACTCCCCCCTTCCACATATATTTTAACAAAAATGGGCAAACTAGCAACAAGGCCAATTCTAACTAAAAATCCTGATAAGAGATTATGATCTCGGCAGAGATCGAGAGCTCTGTAAAATACTCAATACCTGAATTGGGTATAATCTTAGTATTAAATATGGATTAAAAATTACTGGTGTTCTAATTAAAATCATTGTAATACGCGAACTAATGATACTATTGATGTCAAAATTGGTGGGCACATACCCCAGGACCAGGGGGATCGAACGAGCCAGGGCGCGTCGGCCTGCGAGGCTCGTGGGTCGAGCTATTGGCGAGATGTCGGTCCAAGGAAGGGAAGTGCAAGTGGCAAGTGGTGTGGAAATTACGGAGTTCCTATCCCCTTTAGGGGATGTACCTCCTCATCAGAATATTTAGGGATATTTACATAAAAATTGAGTTACTTAAAATTAAAAGAGATAAAAACTAAATAGCAAAAAGGGGAAAAAATAAATGGGCAATGGCGTAATGCCTGCTAGGAGAAAAAGTGGGCGGATGGAGTCCGCCCACCCAGGTACAAAGCACCCAATCAGCGTTCGCTGTTGGGCGTGATGGATAGGCACACTCAAAAAGAGCGGCCGGTACGAGGGGAGATTCGGACAGCTGACGCTGTGAGAATTCCCGAGAAAATGAAGAAATTTTGAATGGGAGAGTTTAAAGCAGATTAAAAATTTTTAGAAATAAAAATATTTAAAACTTAATTGGGACCAACTTGCACAGATGCCGAGAACAAAAAACTTGTCATGTCAGATGCGAACGGGCGATGGGTCAGCTCGCGATAAATAAAAATGAGAGTGAATGAAGTCATTTACAAAAGGACGGCTAATAAAATAAAAATCCAGTCGTAAAAAGTACCGGGTTTCCCAGAGGAAGCCGATGACAAATTCGATTTGACTGGGAAAAGTTAAAAATCAAAAGCTAAAAAAGAGATGTCCCGTGCTACCATCTGGTGGCTGGGATAGAAAGTAAAGAGTGAACTGGGCGCAAAGATGGAATTAAAGGGCCACCTCTTTAATTCCGGGCCGCGCTAGTTCATTCTACAGAATCATAAAAAACGACAAATTAAAGCAAATTAAATGGAAATACAAAACTAATTAACGTAGGTTTTAAACCCTACGCCTTTTGGCGTAGGGGAAATTTACAAATTGTTGATCAAGAACGGCCCTTGGCCTTTTAAGTGAAGAGGAGACAGCCGGGTCGTAAGCTGGCTGATTTTGGATAAGTTCATTGGGAACTTGAGGAATTTTTTCAAAGAATTTTTTGGAGATGAGTTGGATGTATGGAAGGGTAGGTTTAACATTTAAATCGCGGTAAATGACTTCATTTCTGATGAACCAGGGAGCACTGACTATTTGTCTCAAAATTGAGTTGGTGAGCCTGTGCAACTTTCTGATATGGCACATGCCCGCGGCTGCCCAGATGGGAGAGCCGTAGAGCATGATCGGGCGAATGATAGAGTTAAAGAGCAAAACCTTGTGCCTGATCGCTAGTTTGCTCTTATTAGAGACAAGCCTTTTGAGCATAGAATGAACGTTGTTCGCTTTTTGGCGAGCATGTTCGATATGATGGGCGAAAGTTAATTTTGCGTCTAAAAATAACCCTAGGTATTTGTAAACATTTACCCAGGGGACGGGTTGGCCAAAAATTGTGACAGGGGTTAGGCCCACTGGTAATTGATTTCTTCTCGTGAACATGAGGCAGGCACTTTTGGAGGCGTTAACTTTAATTTTCCAGTCCGTGAGCCAGAGCTCTAGCAAAGTGACGTATTGTTGAAGATTAGAGATTACCACGGAAAATCTCTTATCTTGTGATATAATGGCAGTGTCGTCCGCATACATTGCTAAATGGACGAAGTTAGCTTGCGGGATATCATTTACATACAGGTTGAAGAGGAGCGGTGAGATCAGAGACCCTTGCGGGATGCCGCTTCTGATTGGTCGAGGGGAGGAGAGAATTTTATCAACTCTCACTCTGAATGATCGCGCGGAAAGATAGTTATTTATGACCTTGATCAGGGGAGCCGGAAAATCAAGTCGTATGAGCTTGATTAATAAGCCATCGTGCCAAATTTTATCAAAGGCTTTGGCTACGTCCAGAAAAAGTATACCCGTGGCTTCGTACTTGCCGTAGCCACTGTGAATCAACTCCGTTACTCTGAGCAGTTGATGAACTGTCGAGCATTCGGGTCGAAAACCGCACTGCTGGGGTATCAGTAGATTTGCAGCAGCGCAGTGTTGATTCAGGCGTCGAAGAAGTATAAATTCGTATACTTTGCTCAGACTACTTAAGAGTGAGATCGGACGGTAATTTTGAGGAAGGTCAGCATTTTTGTCTGCCTTCAGAATAGGGATGACCACGGCTGTTTTCCAGGTATTGGGGAAGTAATTTAGCTTTAAGAGACAATTGCATAGGAAGGTGAGGAAAATTAAGAATTTGAAAGGTAGATTTTTGAGCATACGATTTGTAATTTGATCAAGGCCCGGGGATTTTTTCATCTTCAACCTGTTTATGAAAATTAATATCTCCGTGGGCGTGGTGTGGTCGATTTCTTGGGAGTGATGGGTAGAAAGGAAGTTTTCTACCTCTGTGTGTGAGCGTTGAATGAGGTCTTCATCTCCAACGTCGTGGTTTGGTTCAAACTGGGTCTGCAAGCTATCTGCTAACACTTCCGCCTTTTCAATAGGAGTGATAGCCGTACTGCCTAGTGCCCCCACAAGGGGGGGAATGGCTTGAAAAGGCTTACGTAAGAGGGAGGCTTTCCTCCAAAGAGTGTTGTCAAGAGGCGATAATTCCTCAATGTGTTTTTCCCACTGAGAGTGGGAGAAGTGTTGGATGTCCTTTGCTATCTCACGACTGAGGCTACGGAATTCTGAGTATGAATCGGGACATCTATTTCTCTGCCAAATTTTCCGCAGCCGGTTTCGCTGACGAATTTTGGTTTTAATTTCTGGGGAGAGAAACTTCGGAGGAGTATTAAATTTAGGTTTTGAAGCCTCAGCGAAAGCTTCGGAAAATTTTTGATTGAGTTGGCCGATGGCCAATTCTACATTTTCATTGCTGGTGAGGTAGATAGAGGGGAGGGGTTTATTACTTAAAACATACTTGAAATTGTTCCAATTAGTAATTAACTGCTCTGGATTTTTGATTATGGAGGTATTTAGATTTAATTCAAGGATAACGGGGTAGTGATCAGAGCTGAGATCGTTAACAACTCTGATACTGAAATTAAAGGGGATGTGTTTAAACACAGCCAGGTCGATGATAGAGCCGCGACGCCCCGGTCTGGGAGCGTGCGTGAAGGTTTGGGGGGCGACAATTTTCGCTCCCCTAAGACTGCTAGTTAATTTTCGCAGCTGCTGCCCGTATCTAGTCGACCTGGGATTGTGCCAGCTCGTGTGAGCTGCATTAAAGTCACCAGCAATAATTAAATTATTTCCAGAATTAAAAACTTTTTTAAAATCCTCCGAAGGGAAATTTAGGCGTGCGATCGTTCTGATGTACGCCGAGATAATATTAATGGGTGGGAAATTATTAATTTTAATTTGCACCGCAGTGGCATCCATTCCTTGCATAGCGGGAAGGGGGACACTGTGGTGAACGATCTCGTTTTTACAATAAATAGCGGTGCCGCCTTGTGGTCTGAGATGGAAAATGCTGACTCTATCGTCTTTGAAAAGGCGATAGTTAGCGATCAGGGGGTTGATGCCTGGCTCGAGCCAGGTTTCCTGGACCAAGAACAAATCAAGGTTTTGCTCGTGAACAAAATCACGAGTTTCCTGGATTTTATTTCGCAAGGAACATGCGTTCCAGAAACCAATTCTTAGAGAATGTTGCACGTGAGCTGGGAAAGTTAGGCCGGGGAGGAACGAAGCCTGCAATAGGCTTCGAAAATTACATAAGTTTTGTCAACGTCCGCAGATGCCTCGCGGAGTGCAGGTAAGGAATCCTTGAACGCCCTGCAGAAGACTCGCTTGTCGATACATTGCGTATCTTCGATGAGGACAAGCAGGTCTTTAAGAAGGCCGGCATTTATGCTGGCATCTTTGCGAGGGGCCGGCAAACGGGAGGATGCACTAGTGGGGAGTGGGGTGGGGTGCTCCTGTGGTTTAGGAATTTTATTTTGAACTACAGTATTGTAGTTCAGATTGGGGTTGACCCGTCGCGCGTTCGAGACGTCTGGACGAGGTGCCTGAGGTTTCTTCTGCGCAATTTGCGCGTTTTTGCCCTGGTTTTGTTTTGGCCCTTTTCTTGCGTTGCGGCCCTTTTTGGCGTTAGCCGGGTGTTTAGGGCAGCGGCGCCAATTTGCCGCATGTTCGCCCGAGCAGTTTGCGCACCTCATGGGAGCGTCAAATTCCAAAGTACAATCCTTGGCAGAGTGAGGCCCTGCACAACGGACACAGCGGGGGGGGGAGGTGGCATACCTCCGAGGAGTGAAACCACCCCTGACACCGCCAACACTGGTTCACTCTGTTTCCACGGTCGAAGGGTTTCACTTCGATCCGTGTACCGAAGAGCTCGGTAAAGTCGTAGATTTTCGGCGCGTTTGTGCCGTTTTCGATCTGCAGGTAGAATAGCGGCATTGGGGACTTAGTCTGAAAATGCCGCATTTGCGATATCTTCACGACTTTGAACCCCTCTGCCTCTATCTCTTCCTTGATTTCTTCCGGCTCCGTATTGGAGGGAAGACCACGGATAACCACTTTGACAGGACGATCCTGTTTTAGAGTGAAAGTTTTAAATTCCACACCTGTCTCTTCGAGCAAGCGTTGAGAGCACGATGCTCGACATCGTCCGCGACAGTGATTTTCAGAAACCGTCCTGTCATGACCGATTGTAGTGCAGGGGCTTTAATTTTCGCGAGAGCAATAAGCTGTCGCCAATCCCCTTTTGGATTTACAAAAAAGGGGGGAACACGCGGTTTCTTCTCAGGCACCGTCGCGGGTTGGGAAATGGTTGTCGGGGTCTCTTCCATTGCCTCTTCTGCAACTACTCCTTCGATCGAAGGCGCAGGGGCAGTCGGAGGGGGAGGAGTGGGCCTAGAGCGGGGTTTCCGCACAATGAGATGTTTAGCGGGGGGACTGAAGCCATCGGCGTCAGTTTTCCTCCGTTTTTGGTTTTTCGCCATTGGGGAGGAAGAGAGGGGAGGGGGAACCGCTGCCGTAGCCGCTGCTTCCGTTTTCTCCTCTTGGTTCTTCGACGGGAGTTCGGTTGGTTTGTTCCGTACTCTCAGCACGATCCGGTCAAGGATTTTCTCCGTTGCCGGGATCTTGAAGAGGGGAACTTGAAGGCGCAGCAAGAGGTTTGAAACTATCTCACCTGATTTGCTGAGTTCGGTGTGGTAGCTCTGCAAGGCTGGGTCTTGCGGCTTTGCTTGGGTCAGTTTACGGGCCCATGCCGCGTAAACGTTTCTGGCCTTTATCGTCTCTCTGAACAGGTCAGAATTTTCGGCGATGAAGTCGTCGCCTAGTAAGGCCTGGGATGGCGATTTCGCTCCCAGGTTTGGAGTTGAGGTCATTGGTACGAAGTCATCTGTCCTTTCGGACCAGTTCTCAATAGTACAGGACGTCATGCTTTCACAGTGTCCGGAACCAGAATCAAGGGAAGTGCACCCATTACTTTCGGTAGATTCTTGGCCACGCCTCTACGCCCAGTGTGGGCGACCAATCGGATGTTTCCCTTTCGGGTGGATCGTCGATCGGGAGGCAATAAGGTCTTAAAGTGGCAGAATCGTGCCTTTTAGCAATTTTAGTGCACAAGCCCTCCCCCCCACAGGAAAAAGTATTGTGAACGAGGGGGGGGGACCGTACCAACAGAACGACACCAAGTTGGAAGCGATCCGCACCATAGGACCCGAGATATGGCCAAATTAATGAAACTTAAGGGTGTGAAAAGTTATTGATATCAGATATAAATATTAATCGAATTAAAATGGCTATAACTCGAAGGGAAATGGGGCTATTGGTTTGAAATTTGGTGTGTGAGTGCTCCTCACTGGGGGGGATCGATGTACATTTTTAAATTTAAGGTTGTGCAAAATGCTTAGTAGATAGAGGGGAAAAACTGCCCCGGAGGGGGGGGAGGCACCAATCACGTGGAAATTTGAATGAGAGGGAGCTTGGCTCTATAATAGTTACCTCTCAATTTCCACAGGTCCCAGCAAGAGTGAAAGACCTCTATATGGCCAAAACCATGCTTGGGACGCATATTTTAGTGCCAAAGCCCCCCCCCCCAATTTGAAAATCCAAGAGTTGGTAACGATGGGTTTGGAATATATGGATTTCCTTAGTGCCAGCCTAGAGGTAACTAGGCTTATACTTCAGTTCTGAAGTGATCCTGTAGAGAGGGAGAAAGATAGTAAGTTAAAATGAGAGGTTCACTGAGCTAAAAATAGCTCAGCGGTCAGGGGTTGGAGGGGGAGGGTTCGTTTCGTTCGAAACGAAGAAACAGATTTTCGTCTTTTCGATCTTCACGTTGTGGGGGCTGGAATTCTTAGAAAACGGGGTGGATAGTAGAAGCTTGATGAGGCAATCGATACATATTGTTTGACAGGTGCGTGAAGTTGACTTGGGAGCTTATCGTCAGGTTGTCGTGATTTTGGATGGAGGAATGAAAGTTGGAAGATAGGTTGGCTATGAGGGTATGAATTGGTTCGACGCTGAGTTCTTCATGTAGAACTGATCTGGGGATGTATCTCGGTGCTCGGGCTATTATTCTGAGAGATTTATTTTGAAGTCTTTGGAGGTCGTCAAGATGTTTGTTGGCTGCTGATCCCCATATGGGACAGGCGTAGGATAGGATGGGGCGTAAGTAAGTCTTGTAAATGAAGATTCTATTTTTTAATGAGAGTTTCGATTTTTTACCTATGAGTTCTATGAGTGAGAAATGTTTAGTCCAGTATTTTTTTTTGGTTTCAGTGAAGTGAGGGCGGTAGGTGAGCTTGTCGTTAAGGATGAGACCGAGATATTTTGTTTCGAAGGTCCAGGCTATTGATTCGTCGAAGAGCTTCAGGGTGGGGGGCATGATCAGGCTTCTTTTTTTACGGAAGACTATTGCGTTTGATTTTTCAGTGTTGACGGCTATTCTCCATTTCGTCAGCCAGGTTTCTAGGAGGGACAGGTAATTTTGAAGGGTGCGAGCTGCTTGATCGGCAGCTAGACTGGTCGATAAAATGGCAGCATCGTCGGCGAAAAGGCAGTGAGTGAGTGAGTGAATGTAGGGTTTTATGGCGCAAGAGCCGATTTCGGCTAAGCTGCGCCAATCAATCGTTAAAATATTAAAAATCATTAAAAATACTCGCATATAAAAGTTCACATAAATAAGCAGCAAACAGATTTTGGTGGGGGATGCCCCACCAAGTCAAATAGGGTTAAAATTATTCAGAGGAGAAAAAATATTTTTATATATAGGTAAAAGTTTTAATATAACAAGATTTTGGTAGGGATTAACCCCACCAAGTCCGATAAGTACGATTCATATAATTTCAATTTCTGTGTTTCGTCGGGGTTAATAATTTCCTTTCAGTTTTTTCTTCACGCTTTCTTGGAGTAATAACGTGCAAAAATCCCTGCTGTCTCCAGGTCTCATTTTTCCAGTACTCTTCCGACAAGAATTTTATTGTTTCCTTTTTCGGTGTTTCCACCTCTTCTTCTACGTCATACATAATCATGTCTTCATCTGAGGTGTCTTGAGTAGGTGAGCTTTTTTTCGGTTTGTGGGGTGCCATTTTATTCTCTATTTTTGGTTTTCCAGCGTTAGATATGTTTTTGGAAGGACGTCTTTTTTTACGACATTTTGAAGCCTGAGATACAGAAGTTGTATCTGTTGATTGTAAGCTATTGGATTCTGAGGTAGCAGCTATGGTACTAGATGTTGTACAGGTTGGAGTTTCAACAACAGAAGAGGGTTTAATAGTTGATTTCGAACAGGATTCAATAGGTGAAAACATATTATTGGTGGTGGAAAGTACGTTATTAGATAGAGGAATAGGTGGCTGAGATTCTAACATAGTAGCTGCTATTGAAGAGGTGGATGGCAAGGGATGAGCTTCCTTTGAAAATGATGTGGAAACCGCCGGAGTGGAAAAATTGGATGTGGAAGGGACGTTGTTGAGCAAAAGATTTGCTGACTGAGAGTCTGATGTTGTAGCAGTTACTAGAGGCGTGGATGGCAAGATATCTACTTGAGCTGAAGATGTAGAGACTGATGGAATAGAGAGAGTTAAATTTTGTTTCGGAAGTGAAGAAGCTTGAAGTAGTTTTAATGGTGGACATATAATTTTAGTGATATTTTCATCTGTCTGCGTAGAAGAGGATGTTATTGATGATTTAACAACCTGAGAGTATGTCTGTGATGAAAGAGGGGCTAATAACTTTCGGGCTTCTAAGTAAGTTATGTTTTTATTAGTTTTAATTTCTTGTATTTGCTTTTCTGTTTTCCACTTTGGACAAAATTTGGAATCGGCGGTATGGGGTTGAGAGCAATTAATACATTTAGGCTCTAGAGTGCAATCTATAGAAGAAGCGAAAAGGCAGACGGTGACAAGTTGGGATGTGGGGAAATCACTAGTATAGATGTTATAGAGGATTGGCGAAATGATGGATCCTTGGGGCGTTCCTGCGGTGGTGTGGCGGTCACTGGAGTGGGTGCTATTGATTTTGACGTCAAAAGTTCTATTGTAGAGGTAGCTGTGAATAATTTTAATTAAGTAGGTTGGAAATTTGAGGAGAATTAATTTATAGATAAGGCCGTCATGCCAGATGCGGTCGAAAGCTTTTTTTACATCCAGGAAGACTCCGATGGTGAAAGATTTTGTATTATATCCCTGGATGATTTTATTGGTGACTGAGCAGCTGATGTTGAGTGGAAGTGTGGAGTCGGAAGCCGTGTTGCTCGTCCGGAATGATATGGTTGCTATCACAGTGATCATTGATGCGGGTGAGTAGGATTTTTTCGAATACTTTGGCTAGTGAACTTATGAGGCTTATTGGACGGTAATTTTCTTTAAATTTCGTTTCTTTTCCTTTTTTAGGTATGACCGTTACTTGAGCGTGTTTCCAATCGGTAGGGAAGTAGTTAAACTGGAGGCTTCTATTGAATATTTTAGTGATGAAGGTTATTGCATTTAATGGAAGTGACTTCAGGGCTATGTTTTTGATGCCGTCTTTACCAGGTGCTTTCTTGTTGGGAGACTTGAGAATTATATCCATTACCTCTTGAGGCGAGGTCAATGGTGCGGTGTGGTGTCTGGAGTTGTGATGCATAAAATCGTCTACTTTTTCTTCAACACGCTCAATGAAGTCGTCATCATATGGTTCCGGATTTTCTTGGAAGGAGCTCTCCAGATAATCGGCAAACAAATTAACTTTGTTCTTAGTACTATAGTGTAGGCCCATGGGGCCAACGATAGGAGGGATATGGAGGGTACTATTTTGATTAGAATGATGTTTAACTATTTTATAAAGAGAATCGTCATCAGGGGAGGCTTCTGATAGCTTCTTGTCCCATTGGGCTCTGTGAAAATTTTTAAGTTCGTTTTTGATTTCTTTTTGAAGTTTATTGAGTTGGGTCTTGTAGGGGGGGGTATTTAGTATCTTGCCAGTCTTTACGAAGTCTATTTTTAATTTTAATTTTATCCCTGATGACAGAGGGGATACAACTAATGGGTTTATTAATGGTTTTAAAGATACTACTATTGTTAAAAGCATTTTTAAAGGTGGAATTAAAATTTTGAATAGCGTTATCAATATCATCAGTATTAGAAATTTTGAGGTTGCCTGGGAGGGTGTTAGTTAAGATGGTTTGAAATTTACTCCAGTTAGGGAAGGCATAAGTACTAAGGGCAGGTGAGGTAAAATTATCCAAGCTCACCTCAAAGAGAACGGGATTGTGATCACTAGAGAGCTCGGGAATGGATGAGACTTCCGTAATGGTCATACCTTTACTGATGGCCATATCGATCACCGTGTTGTTCAGGCTTTTGTGGAAGTGGGTCGGCTCCAGCGGGGCGCTGAGAGGGAAACCGGTGCTGTCACAGAATCTTCTGATGACGTGGCCTGCCACGTTTTGTTGGGTGTTAGGGCTCCAGGAAACATGCTTGGCGTTCAGGTCGCCGGCGACGAGGACGTAATTCTGGTTCCTGAAGAGTTGATGAAGATCCTGCGGGAGTAAGGGTTTCCTCGGTGGTCGATAGGCTGAGATCACTGTGACAGTGTTATTGTTGGGTCTTTCAATTTTGATGGCTGAGGTTTCGAAACTCGGGTTATTTATTTTAATTTCATGATGCGGGATTGATCTTTTTATCATGATTGCGGTCCCTCCACCGCGGAAGGTGCGATCAGATCTGTAGAGGTTGTAGTTTGGAAAGGAGAGATGATGACAGGGTTGAAGGTGGGTCTCTTGTAAATTAATGATGTCGGGGTCATATTTCGAGATAAATTCTCGGAATTCTACTCGCGTCCTGATACCGTTGGCGTTCCAGGACACCAACGTGAGGTTTTGGATATTGCTGCGGCGGGGATTAAAAATTAATTTCATCCGCTAACAAATTTCTAATCGCCCTGAGGCGTCCGACTTTTGAGGGGATTGTAGTGGCTATTGTAATAAACTGTTCAAGGAGCTCAAAGGTGTCTTGAACGGCTGGGTTTTTGAGTTGTTCAAAAAGATCAGATGGGGAATTTTCACTTGTGACAGGTTTGGGTTGAGGGGGCGGTGCGGTGGAGGGTCCGGGTTGGGAGGTTGAGGTTGGCGCTGTGTGGCAGATTGGGTGCGTTGCTCCCAAAAGTTAACTTTTGGTGGCTCCGGGTTGGTGAGGGCGGCTCGTTGTTGCCTCTTCTTTTCTTTCTCGGCATCTAATCTGGGTTTGGGGTTTTTCGGGCAGCCAAGGAAATTTGCGGGGTGCTCCCCTCCGCACAGACAGCATTTGGGCTTATCGCCGAAGAGTTTCTCGCACTCCTTGGCAAGATGATTGCCTGCGCACTTGACGCACCTGGGTGTGCGCGTGCAAAATTTACTGGAGTGGAAAAACCCCTGGCATCTGAAGCACTGGGGTGGGCCGTATTTCTTCCGTAGGATTTCCACTGTGACCTTCACGTAATTAATTACTGATACGGATCTAAAGATGGATTTGTGGAAATCCGACCTGATCATGGAGACCATAAACAGAGGCATAGGTGCTCCTGTTTTTCGGTTGGTCATGTTGTGACAGTCGTCCACACGGAACCCTTGTTTGTCCAGGTCGCTAATTATTTCCATGGGTGGCATATCTATGGGGAGGCCTCGGATGACTGCACGCAGTTTTTTGTCCTCGGGCAGCATGTAGGTATATCCCTCTAGGTTGTTCTCGTCGATGTAGCGTCTGATTTGGGAGTAGGCATATGGGGTCTGTGGAAAGACACGAAATTTAGTTCCAATTAGTTTAGCTTCAAGTTTAAGTTTTGTTAATTGCTGAAGATGCTTAAGAAGGGCCGCTTGATTGGAGACATTGTCTATGGTTATTGGAGGGACGTGAAATTTTTTCTGAGGTGCGGTGGGTCCGGGATGCACAGCGTCGGTGGAGGTTCCTTCTATTGGATCGGTGGTGTCCATGTTGCTGCTGACTGTAAGTTCAGCGAATTTATTTTGAGTGGGGATTAAGTCGTCGATCTTGGCCTTTTTGGAGTCGGAGTTGTCCTCGTCGGAATTTTTCCTTCCCTTCTTTTTAGAGATAATGACCTGGAAGGGTGCCTCTAGGGGTTTGGTGAGAACTCCCCACGCATCAATTTGGTTTTGAAGGATCTTTTGCTGTTCCGCGATCTCCAGTTTGCGGGTGTGTGTAAATTTGAATTTGGCCTCGTCGAGGACGTCACCTAGCTGGCGTAGGTTGGAGGATTGGACTTCTTGGAGGCTGAAGGGGAATTCCCTCAACTTAGCATCCATTTCTTCAGTACCTCTGATGACTGAGGCTACTTCCTCGGATGTCCTGCTGCTGTTTAGAGTAGTTACAAGGCTATTCATTGTTGTTTCGAAAATTTTGTGGAATTCCACATTCTCAGGGGTGGGAGTAGATTGCTCGGGTTGAATATCCATTGTCTGGTTGGGTAGTCCAATTTCGGTCCGGGTCGACAGGGTAGAGGTCAAGGTGATGATGATGAGTGGTTGGTTAAATTAGTGGCTAAGCCAATAATTTAGAATAATGAAAAAGATGATTCCAATGGGAAAGGCAGTATGCGAATAAAACTCAAATAAAACAACCAAAAATCACAAGCAGTATCAAAAGACTGATGCTTGTGGTGGCATGTTGCAATGAAAAATGAGCGTCAGGAATATCAGGTAAGATGATCAGGAAACACAAGGAAGCTCGGATGATGAACTCAGGATTTTTTCTAAGTCCTATTTCCTGATCCAATTCCACTGAGAAGCCAATCTTACGCAATATTGCGCAATCGAAGATCAGAAAACAAAATGCCGTTCTGAGTGACGTAGACCAACTAAGCAGGACCAAAGGTAGCACTGTTCAAAATGGCGGAAAGTGAAAATTAAAATTACAAATTTAATGAAGATAATCAGGAGATTCTGATTATGTAATTAATAATTTGGAATTAATTAATCTAGTGACTAATTTGCACTGGGCCAAAAATTTTGGGTAGTGCAATCTAGTCAACCCTGGGCAGAATAAACCCTTAATCTCAAGCTTTCAATTTTAGTATTTAAAAAATCAATCTCGCACGAGGCGAGGGCAATTAAGCTGATAAGAACAGACTTGTACGTAATGGTTACCTAACACACGCATAATAACCAGAAGGTTAAACATGTATCAGCATGGTAACACACAACGATTTACTAACGTCACGAAGAAACGAGGTTCGAACCAACAATGGAACAGAACAACGAATGCTTCAACAAAGAAGAGGACAAGAAGAAAAAGGAAAAACACATGGAAAGACACAGGGAAGACAAGAGACAAACACAGGACAACACACAAACAAAACAACAAACAGTACAAAAAGACAAATACAATTTTAAAAAAAATGCAGATGACAAGATGGAAATTACATGAGAACAAAAAATGGTATTAACAGATGAAAAGATGACTTTATACAAATGTGAGCAAAGGATGGTATGAACAGATGGCTTTTTACACATGAGAAGTTGAGGCCCCCACACTTTGGGTGGGAGGCTGAGGTGGTGTTGGCTGAGGAGAGCAATCGCCCGAGAGTGGTTCACTGCGCGACTGAGAGGCATCATGTGAGTCCAGTGAACTTTCACAAGCGGATTGAACTTGAGTAGGTTGCTCTTGAACCGCGTTGATTTGGGCAGGTTGAAAGGAGCTTTGCCCGTATTGCTGGACACCAGTGAGGTGTTGAATGAAAATATCACGTGACCAGCGAATACAATCTGACACGCACAGCTTTCTCAAGAGGTTCAAGTAGCTCTTAGTTGCCACTTTTTTGAGAAAGGCGTCATTTTCGGGGTCCCAGGCCCCCAGTGAGCCAACAACAATGGCAACAATGGAGACCTTGTTCCAGCCTGATTTCTTGAAAAATTCAATCAGTGGACGGTATTTTTCAATTTTCCGCAACCGGGCTTGGTGAAAGGCGGGTCTCCTGTTTTCAAAAGGTATCGTAACATCTAAAATACACAATTCGTCCCCCACTTGGGCAACCAGGTCAGGTCGAAGCCCCTGCACCACAGCCTGGTTGACAGAGATGATTCTCCCCTTAAAGCCACTGCAGCTTGAATGCGCTTGAGGATCGCATCGTGCCGTCTTTGCCATGCCGCAGAGTGCATGGGACAATGGTTAATTACATGTGGCAGGGTTTCTTCCCATTTGCCACAACGGCGGCACAATTTGTCCTGCTGATCCTTCCACTGCTTATTGGCGTTGAGGGGGACGAGATTGAGTCGCGCCTTGTGAACAAAGCGCCAGTCGGCAAAGCGCGTGAATGTCCCCTCTGAAAGGAAATGGTTACTCGCTGGGGAGAGTGCCACACAGTCCATAGCCTTTCCTTGCGAGGGGAGCGCTCGTAGTGCAGCTGCTGCTTTTGCTTGGAAGTGACTGTGGAATGTCCGCAAGATCTTACGCCGATCGGTTGAAGAAAGGACGTCATCACCAATTTGGATTGAAGGTTTGCTCTGAGCAAACGTCCAGGTAATCTTCTGCCGTGATGAGGCCCTACGCGCGTTGGTCCAAACATTCGCGAGGCGGTTTGTAGTTCCCTTGAATTCCTGGACCATACAACCGCTAAGATAACTGGCGAGGTCACCATCCGTGGGTTGCCTCCTAATTCTGTGACGAACAGTTCTAGTCAATTGGGCCAGTGAGAGGAGAGCAACCTCCTCATCGCTCGAGGTCAGCAACTTAAAAGCTGTGTCGATTAAGTAGAAATCTGAATCCTCAGCGGCTGAGGGGATGGAGCAACCACCACTTTTTTTATTTGCGTGGAGGTAGTGGGCCGAGGCTTTCGTGGGCAAGGCAAGCACGCTTTTGACCTCACCACGGACAAACTTGTCGACTTCTGACCACGCCGTTTTATCAAGTTGATCTGTTCTCATGGCAAAGCTCAGGGACGGAAAGAAAAAGGCTTCAGAGCGTCGAGCTTTTGCCATTGAGCAAGATTGGACTTGGAAATAGCATCGGCGAGCCGGAGGGCATCATTCGCATCGGAAAGATTCTTTTGGAGAAAAAACCCGACGGGCTTCCCGAGATACGAATATGCGTCATGATCGCTGAGGTACCGTAATTGGTTTTCCCCAATTTTGAAGCATGAAGGCCTTGCCCCAACAGGGGTGGTACCCGAGAGATGCAGCGTTGCACATTTGGCTGGGTTGACGACTAATTGTAGTTTGTTCAGGAAGTCGAAGGCCTTGTCAATAAGGAGTTGGAGCTGCGGACCTGTTTTTGCGAGGACAATGTCGTCTGAAAACGCAAGAACTGCCCGTTCCTCTTGAGATTCCTGAACCCCCTGGAGCACCACATCGATAGCAATATTAAAAAGAATGCCACTGAGGGGGCAACCTTGCTTGACCCCGCACATGAGGGGGATTGGAGCAGTCGGCCCTTCCTCTGTGAGGACCCTGGTCTCTGCATGAGTGTAGATATTTTTGACAAGATGCAAGAAGTGTTGGTCGACACCATTCCGCTGGAGAGCCTCCAAGATGACTGAGTGCGGAATAGATCCAAAAGCATTGGCGATGTCGAGCCAAGCAACAAAGCGCTCACACTTGTCCCTTCTGGCTGTTTCGAGGTGCTCAGAAAGCAAATAATTGTGCTCAATGACACCATCGAACGGCGAGAAACCCTTCTGAGCGGGGGACAAGGCTTCATTTACCTCGCACCAGTCAGAGAGTTTCCGAGCCAGGCATTTCGACAGTAGCTTGTAAGCTGTGTCTGATAGTGAGATGGGGCACCAATCATTAAGAGAAACAGGGTCATCACACTTTTGAATGAGGATCGTATTAGAACACTTCCATCGCTTCGGGACGTCCGAGAGTCTCAAACAAACATTGAAGATTTTTGTGAGGATGACACGCCCCGGGTCAACCTCACGCCAGTGCTTGTATGTAATAAGATCCGGACCTGGGGCTGAGTTTTCACATGACTTCAGGCATTGCAACACAAATTCCCTTGACAGGGACTCAGCAATGGGAGGACGAACTGGCGGAGCCTGAGAAGGAGAACTAACATGTAAGCAAGCATTTCCCCATGTTGTTTCAAAAAACGAAGCAATGGTATCGCGAGGCAGGGGGCATCGCATGGAATTTGCTTGCGTGATTTGGCGAACACACTTTCGCCTATTCCAGCGATAGCTCCTCTGAGTGGCTTGCGGGTTTTGAAGGTCGAGGCCCTTGGATTGATTCGGAGCACGATTCTGATTGCTCTGAGGGCGAACAAGATTAAAGTGGCCCTGGACCGCTTCAATGACACCATCGACGAGATTTTCGAAGTGTGCAAGTCTGTCACCAATCTCGTCGACCTCAAGAAGGGTGTCAAGCGCCTCGTTATAACAATCAAGGACAGTTGGGACCGCCACATCCGCACGTCCACTCACAACAGTATCATCAACATTTGGAACAGCGGTGTTCCGAACCTGTGGAGCTGCTGGTGGGGCCAATTGTGCGCCCCCGGGATCACCAGTTGAGATCGGGTCAAGTTTAGTTTTAATCTTTTTCTTCTTGCTCGCCGTACTTGACGGGATAACAAGCTTTGGCAAGACAGCAGCTGCCGCTTCACGCTTGTGCGTTTTTAGGTGATTGTCCAGACCGATTTTCGTTGTGGCGGAGAAGTCACACTCATGGCAGGCCCACTGTTCTTCTTTCGAATCAATAACCAGTGACGCCCCAAGCAAGCACTTATGCTTGGCAGGTTGGTGAATAGTTTTGCCACAAGCTCAGCACCAAAATTGCACAGCCAGGTTCGGGCGCCGGTGATAAGAGGTCAGATGTCTTTTAAGCGACGTATTTGTGGTATACCACTTCCTTGTCGAAAAAGAGTGCGAACAACTAGTAATTGGGCACTGGAGGGTTCGTGGGAGAGGAAATGAGTACCGGATGGTGTCATCCAAAATATCGACTCCCGAAGGAGAAGGTGGGAGACGTGTTGTATTGGAGACTTGTCGGTTTTTTGAGACAGGTGACTTAGCTTGTCGGTTTTTTGAGACAGGTGACTTAACCGTCTGTTTGGCTGGAGGAGCAATCACTTCAGGAGGTTTATCGATCGACACGGACACTTTTGGCCGTTGCGGTTTTGGAGCAAATTGCAGAATGAACCCGTTCTTGAGACAAGAATGTTCGTCCGGGTGTTCGAAAAAACCACTTGAGCACAGGGAGCAGAAAAGGTATGTTTTTGGATTTGAAATGGAATGGGTCTCACGAAGGTGTGCCCTAATGGAAGAACTGGCATTATTCCAGTCAGAAGCAGCAAAGCTTTGGGTGCAGCTCTGCATCGGGCAGGGCACAATAGCTGCCATTGGGAATGACGCCTGCAGCACATTCCCGGAGAAGGAAAGTGGCAAATCATTAATGAAGGGAGCTTTAGAAGGACCCTCATTAGGAGCCAGAGGCGGCGACTTGGCCTGGTGCTTGTCCTTCATGTGGTAAAACAAGCTCTTCTTGCTCACTGGGACAAAGTCACAATCAGGGCACTTGAGTGCAGGCGCTTTGGAAGCGTCCTTGACCGGCTTTGAAGCAGGCGAAGTATTACAATCCTGGATTTCAAACTGGGGATTGCTATGAACAACAGGTTCACGGGTCTGAGGAGCAACACCATGAAGGGCACGGGAGTGCTGTGCAAGGGCTGCCCTCGACCTGAACACACGCTCACAGAAAAGGCAGACAACGCCAGCTTCAGATGAAGAATTGGTCCCTTGTTGTCGTTGAAATCTTGGCGGGAGAGCTTGGAAGGAACGGTTAGAAAAGGTAACACTTTTTTGTTGAGAACGCGAAGGCTTGAGCATGCCAACAACCGTGTCCGGTAGAGCTTTTGCACCAGCACAGACATGGCAGTGGAGACCATGTTGCGTGTAAAACTTTTTGTCGCAAGCAACACAAAAGAAAAGAGTGGCCCTTTTTGGGGTGTGTTTCTTTGCAGTTACTGCTGCGTACGACGGAGGTGGAAACGCAGGATGTGGTGGTGAGCCATTGAGCTCACCCGGCCATGCTTCCTTAAGTGAGACGACGTCCGGCGAGTCAGGAAGAGAGATATCACCAGCAAGCACAATATCCAGAATGTTCGGCGATTGTGGTGATGGTGGTGATCGCTTCTTAGGCGGAATTTCACAGATTGTGACAACTGAAGGAAGTGCGACAGTTTGGCCAGGCGACACTGAAGGAGGACCGTCCTCAACAGGGAGACCAGCGTTTGGACAGACACTAGGAGCTTCAATAGAAGCATTAGCAACGAGCGCAGAAGCCTTGAGACTCTGAACTGGGCTCACTGGGAGCCAAATCGGAGAATTGCGGTGAAGCGAAATAAAATTCAGCGGAAGGCTTTGGGAATGTTCAGAGCACTTTCGTTGAAAGACAGGGTCAGAGTACACCTGAACTGGTGCACACCATGATCTTGAGAGACCACTTGTTTTCGTAGAACCAGTAGGATACGTTTCACAATCGGATTGGTCCTGAACGCAAGAAACAGGGGGAGAGGCAGCAGGTACACCTGACAAGCAGGTGGGCGGTTGGCTGCTGTAGGTCAGCAGTCCTTTCTCAGCCGCATCACCCAATGGATCTTGAAGAGACGAAACTGGGTCTAGACCATGAGAAGGAGTGCCACCCTGCGTGAACAGGGGGGCCGAACTTGTCCCAAAAAAGATCTCCCAAGCATTAGAATTGATGAGATCATAGTTGATGTGGTACTCCGAGAGAAATGATTCGAGACAAAATTTTTGTTTCGCCGACGGAGAGTGAGAGTTCTTCAGGTGGTCCCAGAGGGATTTTGTGTCGGGAAGGACACGATGGCAAATCTTGCACAATCCGATTTGCACAGCTCTCACAAATGAAATCTGTCGCCGTGTGCGATGGGCGACTGGTGACCCCCGCGAACGTCTACGTGGGGTCGAGGAATATGATGGTTGTGAGAAGGATTTTCTGGATTTATTAGGCATGCACATGAAAAAGGGTGGGGTCCTGGTGAGAGCATCGCAAACAACAAAACATTCTCGCAAAATAAAAACAAAATAACAAAACTAACTAAGCTAAGCTAAAAACTAAACCAAAAGATAAAACAAAACGGTCAGTCTCCAATTGGCCACAACACGAACCTGACAAAACAAACATTGCAAAAAGCGACAGCAAAACGTTACAACAAGTTTGGCGACCGTGCGTGACGTACAGGTCGACCGCAGAACCCTCTATCGACGTCTCGGTAGCGGGCACCCCAGCTCCATGACTGCCACTTTCAAACAACAGTGGGGTAATTACGATAGTCAGAATGACCCACTGCCAAGTGGACAGCATGAAAACCAGGCATGTTGCAACAAAGAATTTTAATGCATTGCACAAACACACAGGATCCGTTGCAGCCCTGCGGAGACCAACACAGATGTACCCAACAGAGAAGATGTTAACTAACATGAAAATACCAAAATGGTCCCCCACGGAACTTCCCCAGGGGCAATGCTTGTGATCAAAGCAAAAAATCCAGTGCAAGCAAATTTAAGACACAATTAAGGCTGGGGACAAAACAGCACACGCCATTTGTTGACTTGCCCAAGGTGGGCGTGTCCCAAAAGAAAAAGCAAGTAGAGGAACGCAGATTTTTACAAACAAAAATGCAAATGTTGCGATGTGTAAACAGATAGCAGAAACAGACGGGGCAGGACGAGACAAGAAGAACGATACCAAACATGACTACACAAGCATAAACACAAAGCAAGCAGGAAGGATTTAAAAAACTCAAAATTTGAATAAAAACTGATCACCTGTTATCACCTGGAAAAGTGAATTTTGCGTAAACAAACACAGGTAGAACAAATCTGAAAACACATTCGGAAAGAAAAACGGATGCCCTTTAGAATGCATACCCATTTAAAAGAGTTAGGGGTGTAAATAACAGAGATATAACCATTTAAATGAATTTAAGAAAAATTTTAAGAATTTTAAAACGTTAAAAATTTATAGAAGACGAGCAAACAACATGAAAAAATACCAACTGGTAGAGAATGACAAGGGCTATCCATTGACAAAAATTTCAAAACTTTAAAACAAGTAGTTTCGAAGAAAAGGCGGGAAAACTGCTGTGCCGACGGAAATTACCGGAGGGGGGGGAAACTGAGAAAAATTTTCGTCTTCCGAAAAAACCAACAAAGTACCAAATTAGTGACAGTGTGGCAACAAAATTAACAAAAGACTAAATAATTAACGCCCCCTGGGCTACAACAACCAAAAACCCAAATGGGTTGATGGGCAGCGATGTCAGCTATTAACTATTAAAATTTTATGTGACTGAGTTCAGAAGAACTCAAGTTCCCGCCAAAAACATGAAACAAGCAATTTCCCGCCCAAACATAGGCGAATCTTCAATGTAGAAACGTCAAAATTAGAATTTATTCTTAAAACAACAAAACAATTCAATTTATCAAAAAACAAATAACAAAAAATGGGCAGGGATCCTCAGGACGAAAAAGAGGAAACCAAACACGGAGTGGTTAAAACAAGGACAGAACCAAAGGGGCTAAAGAAAAAAATTATTAAAGGACCTTCCCGCCAAAAAAGGGCGTGTCCGATAGAGTAAAAGCAAAGGATTGCAATTGGAAAAAACACAACCAGAGGTGCTAGCAGGAAATAGATGACAAAAACGGAAAGGGCAAAACAAGACGAGAAAAACAATACCAAACATGACAAACAAAACATAAATACAAGGCCAACAGGGTGGAATTAAAAAACTTGAATTTAGCGAAAAAACTGATTATCTATTGACGCGGAAAGAAATGAATTAAAGATAAACAATGCACGACAGAGACAAACAAAGAACAAATTCAGAAAGAAAATCGCAAGCACTCTAAAACGCATGCCCATTTAATATAGCTTGGACTGTAAACACCAGAGCTAAAGCCATTTAAATGAAATTTAGTAATTTTTAAAAATTTTAAAACATTGAAAAAACATAGAAGAAAACAAGCAAAACAAATGAAAATATATCATCTGGTAGGGAATGAAAAGGGCTATCTGTTGACATAAACTTCGACCCTCAAAAATAAATAGCTCCAACGAAAAGGTGGTTAAACTGCTGCGCCGACGGAAATTACCGGAGGGGGGACTGAGAAAAAACTTTTCTCTTCCGAAAAAACCAACAAAGTACCAAATAAGTAACAGTGTGGCATCAAAATTTAAAAAAGGTTAAATATCAAACGCCCCCTGGGCGACAGCAACCAAAAACCTAAATGTGTCGATAGGCAGTGATGTGAACTATGATCTATAAAATTTTCAATTGACAGAGTTCATTAGAGCTCGAGTTCTCGCCATAAATGTGCAAAAAGCTCTTTCCCGCCAAAACGTGGGCGTGGCTCCAATGTAAAAGCATAGGGACAATATATAATATTCACAAAAGCTTAATAGTTAATATTATATGCAAACAAAGACAATAGGCAGCTAGGGTTCCATGAGACGAAAAAGACGAAATCTCACACTAATAGGAAATAATGAAACCACAGCCCCTGAGAGCATTTTAAAGTTAACAAAAATTATCGCAAAAACACATAAAAACATTAAAAAAGTCAGAAAGCAAGCATAAAGTAATTGCGTGATCACAAGCCCCCAGTGCGTCATATCATTAACCAAAGTACATTACCACAAAGATAATCGCACGACGATTCTATAGAATACAATGAACATGGCAGTGGCATCAAAAATATTAAAGTTATAGACAATTTAAAAAATTTAAAAATAATTTTAAAACAGTTAAAAAACCATGAAGATTTGATGCAAATTCTACCAATTTTTTATGCTAGAAAGGTAATGACAAGGTGCAATTCGTGGTAAACATTACAAAATAATAATATAAATACAACAAAAGATATAACGCAAAAATTGAACAGAGGGGGGAAAGCACCCGGGGGGACGCAAAATATTACAAATAATACAAGTCTGTTTAAAATAAAAGGCCAGCACCACATTGGAATAAGATAATGAAAATCAACAAAGTGCAAATCGGCCGAGCCCTGAGGGCTAAACCCAAAAACAGACTAAACCTACAAAAAACACAACATGATAGGCAAAAAAAAACATAACAATAATGATAATCTGCAAAAGATAACAAGTGGTCAAGCAAATTAAAACACAATGACCACAAAATAAAGAACACAATATGGTGTTCAGCGCCAGTGAGTGAGTGAGTGAGTGAATGTAGGGTTTTATGGCGCAAGAGCCGATTTCGGCTAAGCTGCGCCAATCAATCGTTAAAATATTAAAAATCATTAAAAATACTCGCATATAAAAGTTCACATAAATAAGCAGCAAACAGATTTTGGTGGGGGATGCCCCACCAAATCAAATAAGGTTAAAATAATTCAAAGAAAAAAAATATTTTTATATCTAGGTAAAAGTATTTATATAACAAGATTTTGGTGGGGATTACCCCCACCAAGAATGATTGAATAATTTCACTTTCTGTTTTTCGTCGGGGTTAATAATTTTCTTTCAGTTTCTTCTACACGCTTTCTTGGAGTAATAACGTGTAAAAATTCCTCCTGTCTCCAGCACTCATTTTTGCAGTACTCTTCCGACAAGTGTTTTATTATATTCTTTTTCGGTGTTTCCACCTCTTCCTCTACGTCATACATAATCATGTCCTCATCTGAGGTGTCCTGAATAGGTGAGCTTTTTTTCGGTTTATGGGGTGCCATTTTTATCTCTATTTTTGGTTTTCCAGTGTTAGATAATTTTTTGGTAGGAAGCTTTTTTTACGACGTTTTGAAACCTGAGATACAGAAGTTGTATCTGTTGATGCTAGGCTATTGGATTCTGAGGTAGCAGCTATGGTACTAGATGTTGTACAGGTGGGAGTTTCAACAACAGAAGAGGGTTGAATAGTTGATTTGGAAGAGGATTCAATAGGTGAAAACATATTATTGGTAGTGGAAAGTACAGGTTCCGACACTGTATCTGCTATTGAAGAGGCGGCAGGCAAGAGGTTTGTTTGGGTTGACGATGATGAGGATATTGATGTATTTTGTTTCAAGAGGGATGAAGTTGGTTGAAGTAATTTTATAGGTGGACAAATTATTTTTGTTATATTTTCATCTGTTTGGGATGATTTGGTTAAGGTTGAGGGTTTGGCAACCTGAGCGTAGCTTTGAGGTAACTGTGGAGCTATTAATTTTCGTGCTTCTGGATAAGAGATATTTTTATGTGTTTTGATTTCTTGAATTTGTTTTTCTAATTTCCATTTTGAACACAGTTTGGAATCTGATGGATGAGGTTCTGAACAGTTAATGCATTTTGGCTCTAGATTGCAATCTGAGGAAGCATGTCCAACAGATGCACATCTAGAGCAAGTAAGTTGGCCGCGGCAGGAAGTTTGTGAATGTCCGAACCTCTGACACTTGAAGCAGCGCAGAGGATTCGGAATATATGGACGGATTTTACAATTCAAATAACCAGCTTTAATAGTTTTGGGTAGAGAGGGCTGCTGAAAGTTAAAATTATATGTTTTGTAGGGATAATTGCAGTATCTTTTTTAATTGTTATTCTCCTGACCTGAACCACACCCTGATTGGAGAATCCATCAAGGATTTCCGAATCGGGGGTGGTCAATAGGTCAGTTTCAGATATGACACCTCGGCTAGTGTTGAGAGATTTATGAGGACTTATTGAAACAGGTGAATCTAGAAAAGTTTTTGCGAGAAGAAAAGATTTGGTTTGTATGGCAGAGAGTGTTTCAATTAGTAAATCACTGGATCGTAGACGTTTTACTGATTTAGGATCACCACCTATTCCTATTAAAGCTTTATTAATAGCAAATGGTGATTTTGATATCATACCGTTGTTTGGCAATGAAATAGTTAAAAATCGAGAGCGTGCAGCAATTTCGTCAATTGTAAGGTTGGGTAAAACGAGGCCTTTACCCGGGCACGAAATTTCAGGATCCATGAAAGAGAGATGGTATTCATCCTGGTGTGGCTCCACCCACCACGGAGTCCAACAAGGGAGGCAGTGTGCCGGTCATCTGGCAAAAACCAGGCACGGCGCTTACCTGGAGTACACCCAGAATATAGTGCTACAGCATCAGGGCGAGGATCCAACGGGTAAACCCGCCACCCCTTATCTGCAGCACTAACCCTACAGCAATGTCTCCGAAAAGACTTATCACCAGCCGATTGACAGGAGCGGGCTCACTCCTGCCACCCGTCTACAGCGAAGCGTGGGCCAAAGGGTACGCAAAAGGTATCCCCAGGACACCATTTTCCTCCCTACGGGACGCCGCACACGGCAAACATGCGGTTCGGAAAACCAACGGTGTTAGTCTAAAACGAATATCAACATAAGCAAAATAATTAATGAAACTGAAGAAAAACGACACTAAATTAACGCAATACAAAATAAAAACAAAAATATGTTATTAATGGATAAGTAATCAAATTAAATAAATATATAACGCACACATTTACACATACAATAAAATTTAATATTTTTTAAGCTGTGATCTAGACGTGAAGAGAAGTAAAGGAAAAATTGAATGACAGAAAGAGGGTCGAAAATAGAGAAGGATCACTAGGGTACCCCTGGTTCGTGACACCCGAGTTTACCAAAGACAGTAAACCCCTTGGGAAAAGGAAAAGATCACTAGGGTACCTCGGGATTGTGACACCCGTACTCACCTAAAGAAGGTGAGCCCCCTGAGGGGTGTTCAGCGCCAGATGAAACAGGAAAAAAAATTAAATTTTGAATAAAATGCCAAAATAAGAAAATTAAATTCGTCGGGCGCTAAACAAACAAAAAGCATGCGAGACTCACCAGGACCCCGAAGAGAAGAGTTGTTACTCAACCATCACCAACTCAATGGGAGGGAGCAAAACAAGTTCGAAAATATCCAGGTGGGTATACACACCTAAATACGCGCACAAACACAATCTTGGAGCACAATCTTGAAGCACAGAAAATTTTGGCAGAGTTTCTGACCGAAAAGAACTTCAAGTTGACTGGCAGAGTTTCTGGCCGAAAAAATCCAAGTTGACTGGCAGAGTTTCTGGTCGAAAAAATCCAAGTTGACTGGCAGAGTCACTGGCCAAAAAAGTCCTGACCAGGGTCCGGCATGGCAAATGGGCAGAGTGACTGGTCGAAAAAGTCCTGACCAGGGTCGGGCCGCAACTGGACAGAGTCCTGAGGAACCACTGGCAGAGTCCAGACCAGGGACCAGCTTGACGAGGGGACAGAGTCTAAAGACAAAGCCCAACGCGATCCGGGCGGGTATACACGCCCATAGACTGGAAGCTGGAGCAGCAGGGCTTCTCAGGAACAGGAATTTTAACCGGGCTCCAAGGCAGGGATGAAGGCTTGCTTAGACCAAAGGTAGCACTGGACGAGGCAGCAGCGGCTCGATGCAGATTTCACACCACAGGTCAGGAGAGGCAACTGGACTGGTCAGCGAGGCTCCAGACTGGATTCCAGGATCAGGCACAGGAGAAAACCGGAACAGGCAGGTAGTGCTATACCTATCCAACTCTCAGCTGATTCAGCATAAACCGTTAGTCCATCGCTGGTCCGGATTTTCGAAGCGTCGTATCTCGAGAACCTGTGGAGAGCGACAAAAAAGATTAAGCTGATAAGAACAGATTTATAGTACGTGATATTCACGGCTGACGTCCGTAATACGAAGCGGAAACCAAGAGGTTTATCAAGACGTAATGAGAGGGTTAAATGGCATTAAAAACGCCGGTAAAGGTAATAAAAAACCGCTGCCTTCTTTCCTTATCCCGGGGGGGCATTAACTAGGGCTCTTACACCCTAGAAGCAGTGCACTTAGAGATCGCAGTACCCTCTCGATCACGCCAAGAATGACCGGACAGGCGAACAACCCCGAGCTGGCCAAGTACCGTAGCAGAGCAGTACCTCCTGCGGTAAAAGACTAGCCTAATCTGACAATTGAGGTTTCACTTTCTGTCCGGCGTTACTCGGAGACCACTCAGGAAAGTCAAATCAAGGACTTTCCCAGAGATAGTGCGAAACTTAGTCAACTCTGCGCTACAGCCGCATAAACCCCTCGTACAGAGCCAATCGTAAGCCCAATTCCTCCAAAAGAAGGTTAAGACTTGTATTCAATTGACCCGCTGGGTTTAATTAAGCTGATAAGAACAGACTTGTTCGTAATGGTTACCTAACACACGCATGATAACCACAAGTTTAAGCATGTATCAGCATAGTAACACACAACAATTTACTAATGCCACGAAGAAACGAGGTTCGAACGAACAATGGAACAGAACAACGAGACTTCAGCAAAAGAGAAGAGAAGGAACAAGAAAGGGAGAGGCACAAACACATGAAGGAACACAGAGTCACAACACAAACACAAAACAAAAACACACAAAAAATGTTACAAGACAAACACGACAAAAATTGAAAAATGAACTTTTAACAGATGAAAAGATGATTATCTACAAATAAGTGTGGAAGGACATGAGGCGAACTTTTTACAGATGAAAAGATGAACATATACAATGTTTAATTGGTTGTGCCCTCACCTTGGGTGAGGGGCACTGAAGGTGGTGTGTGGGGTGAGCAGTTAGATGACATTGGTTCACTGCAGGGAGGTGATTTGGATGCAGCAGGTGAACCGAGATCAGAGGCATGATCCCCCGGATGTTCGCAAACGCCGTCAATCTCTGGGAGCAGAGCAGTGTTCTGACCGTATTGCTTGACACCAGTAAGATGCTGGATGTAAATATCCCGAGACCAGCGAATACAATCGGACACGCACAATTTTCGAAGGAGATTGAGGTAGCTTTTTGTGGCTACTTTGCGAAGAAATAAGTCATTCTCAGGGTCCCATGCCCCAAGTGAGCCCACAACGATTGGCACAATAGACACTTTCTTGTGCCCAAGTTTCTTAAAGAATTCGATGAGAGACTTGTATTTTTCGACCTTTCGGAGTCGGGCATGGTGGAATGCAGGTCGACGATTCTCAAAGGGGATTGTGACGTCGAGAACGAAAAGCTCGTCACCCACTTCAGCCACGAGGTCAGGTTGAAGACCCTGGTCAACCACTTTGTTAACGGACAAAATTTTCCCTTTAAAAGATACCGCAGCCTTAATGCGATGAAGAATTGCATCGTGGCGCTTTTGCCACGCCGCCGAGTGGATAGGGCAGTGATTGATCACGTGGGGGAGTGTTTCATCCCACCTACCACAACGGCGGCACAACTTCGCCTGCGGATCATTCCAGGCTTTGTTGGCGTTAAGTGGGACGAGGTTCAGACGGGCTTTGTGAATAAAACGCCAGTCAGCGAAACGTGTAAACTTGCCCTCCGTCAGGAAATGCGTACTCGCTGGTGAAAGGCCAACACAGTCCATAGCCTTTCCCTGGGAGGGTTGCGCCTTCAGGGCTGATGCTGCCTTCGTCTGAAAAAGATCGTGAAACGTTCTCAAAACTTTTCTCCTATGAACGGAGGTTAGGACGTCATCCCCAATTGAGAGCGATGGTTTGCTTTGCACAATCCAAGTAATTTTTTGCCTCACCGAAGCTTTCCTCGCTTTCGTCCAAACGTTGGCGAGGCGGTTGGTGGTGCGCTTAAATTCCTCACCCATGCAACCACTCAGGAAGCTTGCAAGGTCTCCGTCCGTTGGAGGCCTCTTGATGCGCTGACGAACAGTTCTCGTGAGCTGCGCAAGAGCCAAGAGGGCAACCTCCTCGTCGCTCGAGGTCAGAAGTTTGAAGGCAGTGTCTATCAAATAAAAATCTGAATCCTCGGCAGCAGAGGGGACGGAGCAACCACCCCTTTTCTTGTTTGCAGAAAGGTAGTGGTTGGAGGCATTTTGTGGGACGGAGAGAATGTTCTTCACCTCACTACGGACAAACTTGTCCACCTCAGACCAAGCTGTCTTATCCAGCTGGTCAGTGCGCATGGCGAAACTAAGCGACGGGAAGAAAAAGGTCTTTAACGCGTCAAGCTTTTGCCATTGCGCGAGGTGTGACTTAGCGATGCAATCTGCGAGGCGGAGGGCCTCATTGGCGTCAGAAAAGTTTTTCTGGAGAAAAAACCCCACAGGCTTACCGAGGTAAGTATATGCATTGCTATCGTCTAAGTGCCATAGCGGAGTGTCTCCAATAGTAAAATTCGATGCCCGAGCCCCAACAGGGGTGACTCCGGAAAGGTGAAGTGTCGCGCATTTGAGAGGGTTTACCTCAAGCTTAAGGTCTTGCAGGCGGGCACACGCTTTATCGAGAAGTGCTTGAAGGTCTTCCCGCGATTTGGCGAGTAAAACGATGTCATCCGCAAAGGCAATGATGGCCTTGGATTCCTGCTCGGCTTGAACCTCTTGTAAAACAACATCGATAGACAGATTGAAAAGGATGCCGCTGAGAGGACAGCCTTGTTTCACCCCGCTTTTTAGAGGGATGGGCAATGTCGGGCCATCATTTGTTAGGACCTGCGTCGCTGCTTCCGTGTAGATATTTTGGACAAGTCGAGCAAAGTCCCGGTCGACACCGCAATTGTGCAATGCACCCAAAATGACTCCATGTGGAATGGAGCCAAATGCATTGGCGATGTCAAGCCAGGCAACAAATCGCTCACACTTGTCCCTTCTGGCCGTTTCCAGGTGTTCCGACAGCAGGAAGTTATGTTCAATAAATCCATCGAACGGTGAGAAGCCCTTCTGGGCTGGTGACATGACTTCAAAGACTTCACACCAGTCAGAGAGCTTCCTGGCCAGGCATTTTGAAAAAAGCTTATAAGCAGTGTCCGACAGCGAGATCGGGCGCCAATCGGACATTGATGCAGGTTCATTTGCCTTTTGTATCAGAATTGTGTTGGACAGCTTCCATCGTTTTGGGATGTCCGCAAGCTTGAGGCAAACGTTGAAAATTTTTGTAAGGACGACACAGTTCGGGTCCACTTCTCGCCAGTGCTTGTACGAAATGAGATCCGGCCCAGGTGCTGTATTCTCACAAGATTTAAGACAATCGAGCACAAACTCCCTGGCGAAAGTTTCGACAACTGGTGGCCTAATTGGTGGATTTTGGGATTGGACGACAACATCGGTTTTGGCATGTTCCCACACTTGTTGGAAGTGGGCAGCCACAACCTCTTTCGGCAAAGGACAGCGCAGCGAGTTGGCCTGGGTAATCTGGCGTATACATTTACGCCTATTCCAGCGATAATTTCGCTGCACTGTTTGAGGGTTTTGGATATCAGTTTGACGGTTTGCCATTGCTGAATTCTGGTTTTGTGGAGGACGGGACAAGTGAAAGTGTTCTTGTACTACCTCAACCAGGTTGTTAACGAGAGTCTCAAAATGTGGCATTGAGTCACTGATCTCATCCACTTCCAACAATGTGTCAAGTGCTTCGACGAAGCCATCAAGGACCGCAGGAATGGCCAAGTCAGCGCGACCCTCAGCAAGAACTTCGTTTTGCTCGGTAGTAGGGGGGTCAATAGCCAACGAAATGGCAGGCGGAGCAAGTCTGGCAGCACCAGGGTCTCCAGAAGAAAGTGGAGCCAGCCTGGCTTTCTTCTTTTTTGCTTTTTTCGAGGATGTTTCAGGAACGATAAGTTGGGGCAACTCAAGGACTGCCGCTTCCCGACGGTGTGTTTTCCGGTGGTTGTCAAGACCAACCTTCGTAGTAGCCTTGAATTGACAGTCCTCGCATTCCCAAGTTCCTTGACTGGAGCGAGTGACAAGAGAGGCACCTTTCAGACATTGGTGCCTGGCAGGCTGAACAATTCTTTTTTTACATGACGAACACCAGTACTGGACAGTAAGGTTAGGCTGCCGATGGAAGGACGTTAGTTGTCTTTTAATCGATGTATTTGTAGTAAACCACTTTTTAGTGGTGAACGAGTGTGAGCACCTGGACACCGGACAACTCATTGTTTGTGGTAGAGGGAAGAAATACCGAACCGTGTCACCATGCAGATCGATTCCACCAACCGGAGGTGATGAGGGAAATGATTGTTTGACCGAAACAGTTCTTTCGACGATCAGGTCCTCAAACGGTGGATTAACAATCCCAGGTGGGGATGACGAACAAGCCGACTTGGTTTGGTGCTTGGGCAATGGTGGGGCCGATTCGATTATGTACCCACCCTTCAAACAAGAGTGCACCACATGGCTTTCAAAGAAGCCTTTCCTGCACAGAGAACAGAATTGGTAAAATTTGCAGCCACCAGTGAGTGAGTGAGTGAGTGAGTGTTGGGTTTTATGGCGCAAGAGCCATCTTTGGCCAAACTGCGCCAAACAATCTTAAAAATATCTAAAAAATTTGATTCGAAAAGGTAAAAGTTTGTTAAAAAGGTAAAATCTCTCGTTTTGTATAAAAGTCATTTTCTAAAAATTCAAACAGAAATAAATATTGGTAGGGAAATCCCCACCAAGTTTTAAAAATTACTTTTTTAATCTTGTCATGTCGGAATTAAAACTCCCTTGTTATATGTATTCCCCCTACTACAACAAAATCAGAGTTCGATTCAAACTCATCTTCCTCCACGTCATAGGTAATCATGTCTTCGTCATCAGTTGTGTATTCTACCGGTGCTGATTTTTTTGGTTTATGTGGAGCCATCTTTATTTCTATTTTAGGTTTGGCACTGTTTTTAGGAGGACGCTTTTTTGTACGAGATTTTGAAGCCTGGGATACAGAAGATGTAGTTGGTAAGCTATTGGATGTGCAGGTTTGAGATTCAGATACAAGGGGATTTGTCACAGTGGACAAGGTTGTAAACATATTGGATGTAGAAGGGGGAAGTGTTTGTTGGGATGAATGTAATGCAACAGAATGCAGAAGACTATTGGACGTGGAGGGAGCAGTATTAAATATAGGAAAAGGTGGCTGAGAATTTGATGAGGATGTAATAGTAGCAAAAGATGTGGGTGGTAGGAGTTGTGTCTGAGTTGAGGAAGATGATTTGGTAACTGCAGGGACTGAGGAAGATACATTTGGTTTCGGAATGGATTTTATTGGTTGTAGCAATTTCAATGGTGGACAAATTATTTTAGTAATATTTTCATCTGTTTGTGAGGAACTGCTTACCGTTAATGGTTTAGCAGCCTGAGCGTAGGTTTGAGATGGTTGTTGGGCTATTAATTTTCGCGCTTCTACGTATGATATATTTTTGTTAGTTTTTATTGTTTGAATTTCTTTTTCTAATTTCCATTTTGGGCACAGTTTTGAATCGGCTGAATGAGGTTGAGAGCAGTTAATACATTTAAGCTCTAGAATGCAATCTGTGGAAGCATGTCCAACAGATGCACATCTAGAGCAAGTAAGTTGTCCACGGCAGGAAGTTTGTGAATGCCCGAACCTCTGGCACTTAAAACAGCGCAGAGGGTTCGGTATGTATGGGCGTATTTTACAGTTCAGGTAGCCGGCTTTTACGGATGTGGGTAGTTTTGGGCTATTGAAGGTTAAAATTAAGTGTTTGGTTGGAATAATATTTGCATCTTTTTTTATTGTGATTCTTCTGACCTGTATTACACCCTGGTCGGAAAACCCCTCGAGAATTTCCCCTTCAGAGGTGGTCAACAGATCAGTTCAGATATGACACCGCGGGATGTATTAAGAGATTTATGTGGGCTATATTTACAGAGAGAATC
>BMAO01035029.1:0-40305 GCA_019973975.1 Trichonephila clavata
ACATCGTACTTTCATCCCACCCTAAAAGCTTACATTGTGGAAGCATCCAGCCTTGAGAGCTATTTTTTCTGAAATTTCATATGAGTGAATCTTCAAATGCAAGATTTAGCAATAATTTTAAAACGGAATGTACAGTACGACCGTTGGTCAGTAAAATCGCGGCTGTACCAGAAGAAACCATAGCAACTGCTATCTTCTGGGTTTTTCTGATGGTCATTAGTAATAAGTTTAGCAAAAATGTTTTTCCTGTTCCTCCAGGGGCTTCGAGAAAAATGAGTGCAGCACCACTGCCGGATTCTATTTTGCGTAACACTTGTTGGAAAACGTGACTTTGTTCTGGAGCTAATTGAGGGGTAAATTCTGTTACTTGATGTTGCAATGCTATAAAATCGTAGTTTAATTCTCAAGTAATTTCATTATTGAAGCATTTCCGTCGACACGTCTAGGGCTAATCATTCCAAAAACAAGTAGCTTCTTCCTAAACATTCTGAAAACCTTTATTGCGTTTCGTTGTAGATGTGTTCATTGAAAGGCATATTTGGTTGTTTTTCGTCGCAAAATATCTCCCGCCATGTAGTCTTTGTACTTATTCCAAAAGGTTTGAGGATTAGAAAAACCAAAGATGAAATAAGTATTGCGTGAAGCTCCTAATGTTATTCGGCGAGTGGCATTGTATGGATGCCTCCATAGTATATATCTTCTAAGTAATACCTCCATGTAAAATATCTAGGTTCAGTATAAGTGAAAAATTTTGTGCAAAATAAGAATATAGTATAATTAGCTTAAAAAAATTCAAAGTAGTAAATACTTTCAAAACTAATCAATTAATCAAAACTACTAAAGTAATCAAAACTTTTTATGAAATTGTCAATTTATATTACCATAGAATTTTCAATATCACGCGCGCGCAATTCGCTAAAACTTTATTTCGTTTCCCTCTTAAAAAGTGGGAGAAAATTTGCATTAAAATATCTAGGATTGTCAGAATAGAGAACTTCTTAGCTGACTTGGCGATATTTCTCAAATTTTGGGTTTGACATTTAACAAACGTAAAGTAAATAATAACCAATAAAAACCATTTAAAAAATTGCTTTTTGTAAAGATGCTAAATTACACTATGTTTCAGTTATTTGTTACAAATGTGATAAAATATTTATTAAAATTTCCATTATTGAGCAAATGCATAATTTGGCGCCAACTCTGCGGGGAGTAATTAACGTCAACGTTTTACCCGCATAGTTCCCGTTCCCGTAAGAATATGGAGATAAAATATATCTTATGTTACTCCCTGATAAAGTAGCTTTCATTGGTGAAAGAATTTTTTAAATCGGACCAGAAGTTCCCGAGATTAGCCGGAACAAACAGACAGACAGACAGACAGACAGACAGACAGACAGACAAAAAATTTAAAAATTGATTGTTTGATATAAGTACCGTATATACTTTGAATGCGTTTAGTAAAAGTTTCTAATTTGAAATTACAAACAGACACTTCAATTTTATTTATTTATATAGATAAGATATATATAGCTGTAATAGAAAAGTCTGGAAAACTCTGCTTTTTGCACATCTGAATCATGTTATGACAATTGAATAAACTGATTGATGGTTTATTAATTTTAACGTTTGAAGCAACACAAGGGCTCCTGGCCATGGAATTCGGAATTTTTAAGCCTGGTCAAGCAAAGAATGGGGGCAGTGGAAGAAAGAGAAAAATATTTGTGTGGGAGTTGGATTGAGATTGGTTTTATTGATGCAAGTGTGCCATTGGGTCAAACTGTACAAAACAATCAATCTACTAATAATCAATTTATCGCAAAAATAATTGTTACAAATAAATATCTGTAATATAAACGTAGGGTGAATATTGCTTGAACAAGAAGAAGGCCTGAAAAAAGAAAAGATGATTAAGTAATCCAGGTGGAGAGTCACCATATTTTTCAAGGAAAATAAACTACTCGGGAGAAATTAAAAATCCTTACCCACATGTATTTTAGGATTAATAGTTCTTGAAAATACGATCCTGAAGGTAAAGTATCTGAGAACGGGAGATACTTTAAATATAAATTTACTCCAAAATAAATTCATTTATAGACCCAACTGACTTTATTGTGTCATAAATCACGCACGTTGTTTTAAATTGAAAATGAGAAATAGAGAGATAAAATAAGTTAAATAAAAAAAATATCCCATTATCCGACAGAATATTTTCTGGTTAGTAAATATTTATAATAACCATATTTAATTTTTTTTTGTGTGCGTAGCTAATTTAGAGGTTATGCCTCGAAATGTACAAATCCTTTAAAAAGCTTGTAGTCCCAAATGGATTGTAAAAGCAAATTTTACAAAGTTGCAGTTTGACTAAATTGAGGATAATACATTTATATTGGAGTTCAGCCAAAAAACTGAATATTTTAACAGATGTAGATTGTATGATATCAAAATACATCATGGATAGGATAAACTTTCAACATTTTTATGGAGTGCCTTTTTTATTATTATATTTCGTCTGAAAGGAGATGTACGGAATAAATATCAAAGAATAAAATTTATCAGTGAATTCATTGTCTTTTATTCTACCGATTTTTTCAGTAACATCAAAAATTCGTAGATTGAACTTCTATTTAACATGCATTTAGTAAACAAACTCAATGAAATTGTCTTTTGCAGCCGGCTATTATTCAGGCGCTGATAAAAATACTGAAAAAAAGATAAATTCAAATTTTCATATGGTTATCCTTTACAAATTGCTCAAAACAGGAAATATCTTGAACGTTTATTATAAATTGGTGAATTCCGAAAGGAGTAAGAGTTTTAGAAGTATTAATAGACAATAATAATGAAGGAAAAGCATTGTAGGTGTTCTTAAAAATATTCTTGAAAAGAACCTATTACTAAAGTGATTAATGTTTGTTGAAACTAAAAAGAGTGGTTTGTGTATTTTTATGGATTAAAACAGCTTAATACACTTACGCCGTTGAGTTTCCGCCGTTCGGATCTTTCCCCAGCGTTGAACTTTTTTCGCTTCCTTCAAAGCGTGCATTTTTTAAAAAAAGTTCGTATGGGGGAAGCGTATTTTTTTTCAGATACCTGAGTTTAGTATATAGTTGTTGTTATTTACCCTAATCAAATAATCAAAATAATTAATATATAATAAATAATTAGTTAATCGAATTAATTAGAACTAAAAACGAAATTTGTTTAAAGAGAATGCATATGTATATATATATTTATATAATATATAAAATGTTGCTGTCACTTGACATTTAACTCACCTTTAGCTTTCAAAAGCCTGAAACTGGTGCCATTTCACACCACTAAAATGAAATACTAATTCTCGCGAAATATTGTACTTTGAATCTCTATCATTCAGTTTAGCGCTGACACCTTTTAGTAAAAGAAAAAACTACTTTAGAATGCAATAACCCTGTTTGTAAAGTTTGAGAAAATGCAAAATCCAGATGGATGTAAGTAGCGCGTCCGTAACGTTGAGATGAACGAGCTCAGCTTGTTCGTAACGGCCTAAGGCAGCGTTTCTCTAACTGTAGGATGCGCTCCCCAACGGGGAGGTAAAACCAGCAAAAGTGGGGCACGAACATATTAAAAAGTCAAAAACAAAAGATTTACAAAAAAAAGATTGTTAATTTTTTGAATTGTAAGCAAGCAATTCTAAGCATAATAAAAAATAAAATACAAATTTTCACTGATATAATTCCCTTATAAATGTATTAGTACTACACAATGTGTTTTATAATTAATTTAATAATACTAAGTTAAGAACAAGTTTAATAATTACCAGCGACCACATAGACTTTCTATACATAAAATCACATACAAAAGTTAACACTTATCCTGATAATTTGTACAGTTTATAATTAATCCCTTGACTGCCGACTAAAAGTTACGTGATTTGCTCTCCAATGCCACCGTTTTCCACGTAGGATCACGTATGTTGATTATTGGGAGGGAAGGAGGAGAAAAGGAATAAAAATAAGCAAATCCTCTGGAATAAGTAAATCTCTCACAAACGCACTGTCAAGGTCCTTTTATTGCATTTCCAAGCCTGCGGAATAATTTTATGGGTAGCAGTACACAGAAAGATCGTATTTCGGAAAGGCGTATATATAAGTCCGACGCAATTAACGTTTTAGCTGAGCAAGACTTTTATATACGCCAGGAGCACTTAAGAGGTTAAAGTCGTATGGAGAGGGGGAGGGATGAAAATTATGATTGAATATTGGGTCGCAAATATTGAAAGTTTGAGAAGCACTGGTCTAAGGGATAAAAAATAGTGTGAAAAAAAAGAGATGGATTTAAATATTAACTAATTTATAACCTTAAAAAATGTATATAATCCATTAT
Organism: Trichonephila clavata; assembly: GCA_019973975.1. Classification (NCBI taxonomy): domain Eukaryota; kingdom Metazoa; phylum Arthropoda; class Arachnida; order Araneae; family Nephilidae; genus Trichonephila; species Trichonephila clavata. The sequence continues at coordinate 4,363 of BMAO01035029.1, forward strand.
TCTGTACAAATTAAATATTTTTAGTAAATTTACTTGCTTAATAGAGGTTTCTAAGTAAAAATCGTTAAATATAAACCTTAAAAAATATTCAATAAAATGATGAGTAATTTTAAGGAGTTCTCTGCTTGTGTGTAGATGGTTTTAAAGTACTTACTATTATTTCATACAGTTAATATGATTGTAGTTCATTGATGGAATAATTACGTATACATAATTTCGTCATTACTGACTGTTGATGTAGAGCAATTTGATGATGTAATAATAAAGATTGACTTATAAAACCAATAATTTTATTCTCTAATAAAATTATAATCAACTTAAAATTAGAAATTTTCAAAAGAAGGATTCCGTAACTCAAAATCTTACTTTTTTAGGAGCTATGGATTTGAAAATTTATAAAAATGAATCGCAGGAACTGAATCCGAGCATGAGGTGGTTCATTTGTCGATCAAACTAAAAAATAATCTATCCGGGAATTACCTTCTTATTTTCAAATATTTCTTTCACATTTAAATGGATACCACTAATATTTATCAAAATATATATATAAACGTGCAATTTCATGAAAATACACATATTCCCTGTTTCTTACCAAGAGATAGAACAAATTTATATATTCTATAAAAATTTACATTTGTAATAGTTTCGGAATTTACACATACAATTTCAAGCATTAAAGGGGCATTTAATTTTGCTAATTTGAGTTGATAACTGAATGTTACTTATTAAATAAGTATTTCTTAAATGTGCAGTAATTCATTACTGGAGTGAGGGGCAACACAACAATTGAAAACGTAATTTATTTAAATTAAAGAAAAAATTCTGATTGTATATACTTTAAAGTATTTGAAACATAAATAAGAATAATCCATAAGTACAGAAAAAGGAATAAATAATTTACATTTAAGAAATACATTGAAATAAAATTATATTTATTTATTTTGCAGTCAGAAAACTCAATTTTTAAAAAGGAATATAAGCTGTAGATCTTCCAATCGATGGATTTTATTTGTTTACGGTTGCTAATGCCATCTACCTGACGTGTTCAGATAGAGGCCTAAGAAATTCATCATGGCAAAGGATTGTATGTCTGTCGTTATCTGTAGCTTTCAGCACCATTCAGGTGACAGTATGATTGGGCTCGGTTCCACCCAATTTTGTGGGAGAGGGGCCTTCCACCTCTCTTCCGCCAGTCTCATGAGAGCTGCGGCTCGATGGCTATTTTAAGTACCCCCATTCTGCAAGGCTCTATACAATTCTAACCATCCATACCTTCTCCGGGATTCGAACCCAGGCCCAACGGCGTGGCAGTTTGCATTTTTAATCACTATACCGGATGGGTGTCATATGATTGCATAATGATTACATACTGAAGACGATATTGCATTTTCGCTTTCAAGTTACCATATAAGAGTAATAAAAAATACTTATTTTGCTACCTGTATAGTATACCAAAATTTTGTTCGCAAGGAACAAGTAAATGATTGCGTGAACTAATGACGCTTTAGATTGACATCGATTAAAAGCAAACCTAAGTTATGACTATGCAACAAACTCTTAAAATTACGCATATCATCTTTTAGAGTTTAACAACTTTCACCTTTCCAATACAAGGTCTCTTTCGTATTTTCTTCCGTAACTATAAAAGAACATTCAACGCAGGTGGCGATACTTGGATTGCGCGCTTTAGATTTCCCGGCGTCTGTTAGGGACTGGCGATATAAAACGGGAAAACGGGAAGTACCGGTGGATTTTAACTCCCAGTAATTTCTTAACTCGACCACGGGTATGTGCACTATGTTTCCAATAAAAAGGAACGTTGTTTCGGGGGGTACTCAAGATGACGGAAGTTAATTCTACCCACCCCCCTTCTACTGCACGTGACTGTGGCTAACGACGTTAACCGCCTTTTCGCCGAACTCGCCCCTTAATCGAATTGGTCCTCTCCTTTTCTCTCGGACAGGAACAGGTTAATCGAAAGATTTGGAGATTGAAAGCGAAGTGGTGCTAGTTGTGCTCAGATTTGGACAGAAGGGGATATCAAAAAAATATTTGGCTTTACATCTGTCTCCTTGTTATTGCATGTTAAAAAATATTTCTCTTACACTAGCAGTGATATTAAAATCTGTGCTCTATTTTATTTTGATTTTTTTAATGATAGAAAACGCTTCTCTGTATATTAAAATTTTTCTTTAAGAAGCAGTATAGTGCTAATGCAAACTTTCTAAACGTACCATACTGCATTATTAGAAACATTGCAAAAAAGAATCAAATGTTGTTTTTTTTTAAAGAACTAGCTTTTGGTTATAAATAAATCATTGATTTTTGAGTGAGTGAGAGAATATTAACGCCAAACTGATTAGCAACACGAGGGTTTTAGGTGACGGTCCGCGTAATTTTGAACCATGGTCAAGTGACGCGGACGACACCTGAGCTGGCACCCCCTCTCCTAACTACCACACCACACCAACGGGAGGACGTTTGAGCTTTCGACAGATTTAACATGCATCGCTCCCCTACATGGCTGATTTTTAGTGGTACTAGGATCGAACCCATGACATGCTAGCCATGATCCGATGCCTAGACCACTCGGCCACTGCTGCCGCCATTGATTTTTGAAGAAAGAATTATAAACCACTCATTAGCATTATTTTGTCAATGCTATTTGGAAATAGAATAGTTTTCCTCTTTTCTATCAACCCTGTTCTGACTGCGATTGACTAGTAGCTATGGGTCATGAACTCGTGACCAAAATGCCACGGGTTCCGTGTCCTTAGGCCCCTGAAGATCCACCATGTAAATCTGCTGATGCACGTTAAATCTGTTGAGGCACTATGTTCTTCCGTTGGTGTGATAGTCAGGAGAGGGAGTACTAGTTCAGATGCCGTCCAAATCACTTGACGGAGGTTCAAAAGTACGAGGTCCGTCGCAAATAGCCATTGTGTTTCTTTATACTGCGACGTAAATTAATCCCTTAATCGGTATTATTCCTAGCAAAAATCATAAGCAAAGTATTTTCCAAAAGAAAACTTGAATCACTGCATATAAAACTCAATTTTCACCATAATCTTTCTAACATATTACTCAGAAGATACATCTTCTGGGTCAGAGATCAGCAAATTTTCGAATAGAAGATTTAAGTTGAAAGCGAAACAAAATAACTTAAGATCAAATATCCATTTATATGCATACGTGGGAACGGGAAGGGGAGGGAGCTTCCAGTAATAGTCACGATCAAGACTGTCGTATTCCAATTAATATTTTTATGATATTTCAGAGGAGTGATAATAGATAGCATGTGGACGACAAATCAGCATAGAACATGGGGTCTCCAACTACGCTTAATTGGTGAAAATTGCAATTATAATAGTCGTCGGGAGGACGATGAGCCAGACGAGGGATGTATTCAAATATGGGTGGGGATATATATATATATATATATATAGCAGTAAATAAATTAAAAAGAAGATTAATAAATCCTAAAACATCTTAATATCAGACCGAAAGAACCAAGAACATGGAACCATGACAAACCAAAAAAGAGAAATTTAGCTAGAGTGGAAAAAACTATTATGATTTCCCGAGATGTCACTGGTTTAGGACAGTGAAACAGGATTAAACAATGTTTTGTGAGATCTCAACCTTCTCCTGCAGCGGAAATTTTCGACATAATAGAGCCGGGGATATAAACGAAGGCAAAAGCCCAAAACCCACGTGGATGAATATAACAGCAATATAGAATAGAAATTGGAATATTAAATTACTCTAGGAATCCTGGAGAAATAGACAAATATAAATATGTATAAACAAAAATATTTGCAAAAGAGGTTAATAATGAATATGACCATAATTAATAATAATGTAAATGAGCATAGAAACTATAATCTTACCCGATGTATACAGATTCCACGAGTGTACTGACTCACGTATATATATATATATATATATATACTGCCCGAACGCCCAAATGGGGCAAAATACCTTGTTTTCCTACAGCACTTCTTTCCGGAGTTGCTGAAGGTAGAACCGACCACTGAGCACAATGCAACGATAATGCACTAGCATATTTTTCAGTTCACCTCTATGCTACATATCCTGGGAGGTAGATTGGACACGGTGCTGCTTGTGGTCTCCATGCACCTCGTACTTCAATCCCTTGGATTTCTTCTTCTGAAGCCACATGAAATCGCTTGTACATAAAACACCGGTGGCTACAATGAAGGATCTCACAATAGGGTTCGTCGTCGCTTCAGTTGACATCACCAGTACACCGGTTTTTCTTGAACGAGTCTGACAATCCTTCATCCGTCGCTGTTGGATATACTCTGACCTGCGCATCTACAGCTCCGAACACTTTGTGTGACAGTCATTTATCGTTGTCTTTCTGACGTCAATCTTTGATGCATTGTTCGCATTGTATAAACAAGCTTTAAGTCTAATAAAAGTATTTTAACCTCTTATTTCTCCTTTTTATCACACCCTTTATAATTTTCTTTGCGAATGACTCCGACTAAACGTGGTTTGCAACACCATGTTCAATGTGGATTTTTCGTCCTAACGCTGCCTATTATCACCTCTCTGAACTTATCAGTCGACTTCCACAACATCCTGAATAAATCCATTTGCACGGTGGTCCTTAATGATATTAGGGTGGCGTGAATGCCCGACCCAGCAGAAAAAAGCAAAAATGACCATTTGGCTGTTATAGTCATGATAAAAAAAGGAAGAAAGACAATAGTTAATCATCAAACCAAGGCGGTGATAATTCTTAATTATCATAACTGTCTTGGTTTCATTTAAATTTTGATCATAACGAATCAAAAAGTAGACAAAATATAGAGATTAAAATACTCAAAAGAAATGTTTTGATTCGATATTACATTTTTTACGATAAAAATCTCTCTCTCAATTTTGATATTAATTTTATTGACCGGCATTACTTATAACTTCTGGCAACCATTACAATACATCATTTCCAAAAATATAGTTGGAAATTTTAACTTTTTTTAATACATCTATTCTCAGAGTTAAACCACTTTACCCGCATATACTCTCCTCAGCTTGATTGACAATTCAAACCTGGTAGTAAATACAGCTTCAGCTTATTTTGGGAAAACTCTTTCGGTTTGCGGAAAGATTTGCGAATCCCTCGATGTGGTGCTTTGCGCTAATTTAATGGATTTGATTAGTGCATCGTACTTCAGAAGAAGCAGGTGTGTGGTTTTCTGGCGATCTTGGCTACTTTTATATCCTCAATTTAGAGTGGTATATATATATATATATATATATATATACATATAATTATTGAAAATATTACAATGGCAAGATGTTTTTAGACTACATGTTATACTTAAAATTTTATTAGAACTTTGGTTTTTGCCCTATTGTGGTTATTAGTGCTTTTTTATTTATTAAAACAAATGCGCTTTTTAAGTGTTTAATTCGTTAAGTACATATAAATATAGCAAGAGCAAAATTTCCACAAAATTTTGATAAAATTTTAATTTTAAATAAAAAAATTTCCCACTTACACTAATATTTCATTTTTTATTCATGAACCGTTGTCTATTCGACAATAAAACTATTTAAATTTATTTTTTTTCCTTTAGCGCAATTATAATATGTGATACTGAAAAACTGAGGGAAACAAAACTATACTTCATTTAATTATATTAACTTCATATTTATTTATTCCTTGTTTCAAATATTGCCCAATCATGAAAGAGATAATTTCCCTATAATTCTCCTATCTTCTATATATATATGCTTATTAATGAGAAATTAATTAATTTTTGTTGAAATTTCGAAGGATAGTTTTGTAATATTAAGCCATATTCAAGAAACGAGGACTCTTCATATAAGACCTCATGCTTCTCAATTTTACACAATCTAAGCATGAGGACTTTGATTCCTCCTTCGCTTTCCAATATATTTAAATTTTTAATAAGCACCGGTACAATTAAACGACAATCGTTGGAATGAAACTCAAAATCGCTTGTTCAATTAAGAGTCTGTTGCTTATGCACCGATAAAGAGTGTATACCGACTAAGTGTATATTTTCGAATTACTCACTACAGATTCCTTTCAAAAAGGGTGCTATACCATCAAATACTATTTTAAAAATGTATTTTATAGTAATAATTCTCATAAATATTACTTTTTTGGCTTTAATACAATACTAATTTTATCAAATTACAAATTATTCCATACTCTTTTTACATATAGAAATCAGTCAGCAAGTTAAAAGTAAATTTAACTGTAAAAAAATTATATGTTAATAGGCAATTGCATTAACTTTGAAATTATAAAGATTTTAGAGCTCAAAAAATAATAAATAAATAAAATAATATTGTACTAGCGGTGGGAAAAAATTGAATAAAAAGCATAACTTTTTAAAATTTGAAATAAACAACTTTGTACATGTTAAATGTCACAAATATTCACCACCAACATGTACACTCATGTCCATAAATTAAGGATAATGAAGTTCAGGCAAAGAAAGAGACAGAAGCAAAACAAATTTGACTTATTTGTAATGTCTATTTATTAAACAAAAGGTAAAGAGCAAAAAAGATGCTATATGTTTGACATAATTAATAAAAATTGCGATTTTTACTCCCTGGAGCAAATTTCAAAAAAGAACCTATTTACAAAAAACAGTATAACATGGTTAGTATGATGGTTAATACTGAGTATGTCTCCCGGACGATGTAATACAGGCCTTACAACGCCTACGCATGCTGAGTATCAAATTATCAATCTGATCTTGGGGAATATTACACTACTCATCAAGAAATGCTCTCCGAAGTACCGGTAGACAGGTGGGAGGGGATTGACGGACTGCAATTTGTAGGCCAAGCATATCCCACACATGCTCTATCGGATTCAAGTCAGGTGAGTATGCTGGCCAATCCATACGGGTGATATCCTCCGATTGAAAGCATTCATCTACAATGTTTGCACGGTGAGGACGGAAGTTGTCATCCATAAACAGAAATTCAGCACCCATGGTGCCCCGAAACAAACGTACATGTTGTTCCAGAATGAGTTCCCGATAGATGTGGCCTGTCATCGTTACACTCTGAACATGCAGGTCATTTCTGGAACCAAGAATAATTCCTCCCCAAACGAGCCATCCTGTACCACCGTAACGGTGTCGTTTAATGGTGTTCTTTTGGTGGTAACGGGTACCTGGTGCTCTCCATATGAAAGTTTGGCGAGAATCAGACTGCAAACTGAACCTGGACTCGTCGAAAAACATCACACAAGACCCCTGTTGTGGGGGCATGCTCTCTACTCCACAATGCTCCACAATGCTCTCTACTCCAGGTTAATCGCAGGCGATAGTGAGTTGCGGTAAGGGGAACACATCTGACAGGCCTACGAGCATATAGACCAATGTGCCCTAAGCGTCTGTACACGGTCTGCCCTGAAACTGTCGTACCGGTAGCTGAAGAGAGCTGACGAGATAGGTCTGAAGCTGTGCTCCGTCTGTTTCTTTTGGCAGTAATTGCCAAATACGGGTCCTCATTCGGCGTTGTAACTCGGGGGCGACCTGTGCTTTAACATCTACTCATTTTACCATCATCTTGGAATCGTTGCCAAAGCCTGGAGATGACACTCTGGGAGATTCCAAGTTTCTCGGATTCTTCCAGCTGGATACGTCCACATTCCAGTCGTCCGATAACTCTACCACGTAAAAAATCATCCAAATGCTTCCTTTGTGCCATAACTAAGCGGTTATTGCACTGAAAGGCTTTTAAAGCGCTTGTGAACAATTTTACTTCTTTACCGCCATTCCTTATATACCCCTCTCTTACACTCTCGTTATTGTGACGTACTATCCGCGCCATCTGGTGGTTTCTTGCAATTTGCATATTCTTCTTCAAGATGTGTGATAATTCTACAGGTGAAATTTTTATTTTAGAGTTCAATTTCTGTGTGATTCTAAATTATCCTTAATTTATGGACATGAGTGTATATCATGATTTTATTTTTGAAAGTTGCAGAAATATATTTGCTTTGTTTTTAAAAAACCTGAAACACTCTGACGTTATATTATATTCAAATTTGAGTTTATAATGAACTTTGAGTCTGAAGCTTCACTCAGTCTGACTCCTGAACATGAACCAAACTTTTTGTCTGATTCTCCGAATCTGTTCAAAGCCTTCAAAGATACTCTAATCCGAATAAGCTTTAAATTCCGAATGAAGAGTTTCCGATACTGATTTCAGATTTCATGTATCCAAATAATTTTCCTTTACAAGTGTTGATTCATGTTTGAAAAATGTTTCTTGCACGAAATATGTGAGAGTTATAAATTGTTTTCTGAAATAATCAAAAGTGGACTTTAAATAAATCTTGAAAATTTCTTTTTGAGGAACTCCCTTATATTTACTAATATATTTTTGGAATATGGTTCGAAATTAAGTTTATATTAGTTTTAATATGTTACTTCTTATTCGTATTATTGCTCAAATGCAATTGAAGGAAATATCAAATTGTTCTTCTTAGATAGTTAGAACGCGTAAACTCGTTAAAAATAAAAAAAAACTCTATAGTTAGTTAAAATATAATAATGAGATTTTCTAAATAAACACTTTTTAGAGTACTTCACACAATATGCTCTTATCCAAAAAGCATTTTTCTTCCTCAATTCTTAGACATTCTCCTATTGATTCGGAATGAAATGAGCTACAAATGTCTGCCGAGTAGAAAAATGGAAAGAACTTATGCATTAAAAACAGATTGATACCCGCAATCTTCCAGTAATATAATATTAGAGTTTTCACCACATTGACACTCAGGTATTGATCTCATAACTTAAATATATTACTAAATTAAAAAGTCTGCTACAAAGTCAATTAAAAATTTATCAATATGTCTAAATTAGCTTGGAAAATTTATTAATATTCACATATAAATACTTAAGTACATCAGCAGGGTATTTCCTTAGAATTAAGATTATTTTAATTTCCACAATTAATCCGAAAACTTTCATAAGTCTTTATTTATGCCTGTAAAATTTCCTTCTCTACAACAATGCACCGATTGAGAGGGAGAAAATATATTGCAATTTTTAGCCACAATATTTTTGAGATACATTTAGTTTTCATTTTAATTACAATATGTTTTTTATAAAAAGCTCTTTCTGTGTGTCTCACGAATATAGCGATGTACTTTTATATTACACTAATAATAATAAAACTTTTTCCAAACAGCGTAATATTTTTCATTATGGATAGATAAAATAATCATATCTTATTTTTATTTCTATCGTTCACAAATGTTCAAAGAAAAGACAATATAGAAAAAAAAGGTATTCCAGAAATTCTAGAGAAAGAGAAACTGTTTTTCTCCGTAACTAAATATTTTTAAATTTTAAAATTTAGCCCCATGAATGAATTAAATTTCATCAAGAACAGCTGAAGCGATAATGCAAGGAGTATTAGAAATGGAATATATGCTGAGGAGAAACATAAGACATTTTTTGGCACGATCCTTGTGACGGATCTATACGGTTCTTTCAACTAACTCCTTGGGGATTCCTTTTGGGCCATCATTCTTTCAACCAACTTTCTCTGAAAAAAGAAAGCGTGATTATGCAAATGAAGTTTAATATATATATTTTGTATTCGCGAGTTTTGAGAGTTAGTAAAGTGAGGATAGCTTGGCTGTGAAGTGAATAGATGAGAAGCTAGCAACCCGGTAGTAGTAGATATACGTAAATAGTGTATGACGCGAGAAGTTGGAAATTCGGAAAGTGCTTATTTCCACTATTGGAGAAATGTTTAAAGCCACGTCTAAAAGATGAAAGGATTACAAGAGTTCAGGTACTGTGATCTTATTTCAAGTAGAAGTTAGAGAGTTAAATTATTAGTGCGCTTCTTATGTAAAACAACCTTCGTATAAGTTATCGTAAGGATGGATTTGCATGATCGTATATATTATCCCCACGCTATCTTGTCCCACATTCGTCCTCTAATTGATCAAATTTATCTTAATTAGACTGTTATTTATGTCTGTGTTGAATATAGAGAAAAACAAATAATTTGAGTTCATAATGTCGTCTGATCATTTAGTTCCTCCCCCACATCTAGCCGGGTCACAGGGAATAAGGAATATACCAGGTGTATGCATATCAAATGAGACGATTGCTAACAGATGTCACCACGCATATATGCAAACAATACGAAACCGTGACACGTGATTTTTTTATAGTTTGACCTTTGATACTCATGTTTAGTTTACATTTGGACGAGTTTCAGCGTGCATTGTATTTTTTTACTGTGGTGAAAACGTCGAATTTTATACCTTCCGACCACGATTTGCGGACAGCATTAATGTTTTGTTACCATCTGAAGAAAAATACTGCCGAATCGCATCAAATGCTTGTAGAAGCATACGGTGGCAATGCTCTGAGCCCTGCGCAGTGCTACAGGTGGTTTGAAAAGTTTCAAAATGGTGATTTCGATGGGAGAAACGTGGAGCGTGGCAGACCAGCAAAAAAAATTTGCAGATGCTGAATTGCAAGCATTACTCAATGAAGAAGATGGACAAACGCAAGAACATCTTACAGAACAATTGAATGTTGACCAGAGCACTGTTTCCCGTCGTCTCAAAGCAATGGGCAAGATAATAAAGGTCGGTAGATGGGTACCACACGAGCTAACGGACCGTTAACAGGTAAACCGAAAAATCGTGTGCGAAATTTTGCTTGCCCGCTACAAACGCAAGTCATATCTCCATCGTATTGCGACTGGCGATGAAAAATAGTTTTTTGTGAGAATCCCAAGCGTAATCGATCATATGTTGACCCCGGACAGCTGTCCAAATTGACCGAAAGGCCGAATCGCTTCAGCCGCAAGACAATGCTGTGTATTTTCTGGGATCAGAAGGGACCAATCTATTATGAGCTTCTCAAACCCGGCTAAACCGTTAATACTAATCACTACAAGCAACAATTACTTAATTTGAGCGATGCTATACTCGAAAAACGCGAGCAATACAAGAAACAGCTGCACAAAGTGATTTTCATTGATGACAACGCACCAAGCCACCATGCTAAACCGACCAAGGACATCGTTAAGGCGCTCGGCTGGGAGCCCTTAGTGCATGCAGCTTATTCGCCAGACTTGGCTCCTTCCAATTACTACCTATTTGCATCATTGGGACACGCACTGGCTGACCAGCGCTTCACTTCTTACGAAAACGTCAAATCTTGGCTTGATGACTGGCTGGCCTCAAAAGACCGATCATTTTTTTGGCGTGGTATTCACAAATTGCCCGAAAGATGGGGAAAATGTGTAGCTAGCGATGAATATTATTTCAAATAAAGAAATATTAACAGTTTTCGCGAATTTATTGTGTTTTTTTTTTAAAACAATCGTCTCATTTCATTTGCATACACCTGGTAAATTCCTTACATCCTTTTAACGTAATCCTTTTATGAACCTGTATCAAACCTAAGCATGGCCATCATCAGTTTAAGACCAGTCCAGTATAGTTCGGAAACACAGTAGAAGTTGTAATGATTTTTTAACAGCATTCGCATATGCTATGTCACCAAGTCCAGACCAAGAGAGCAAATGGTCTTCATTCATGTCGCTAACATTACATAAAGGGTAAGTTTGAGAAATTTAGCAAGCCGAAACTGTGCCGGTGTCTCGTGAAGTAGTCAGGTACAGTTTTAATTCTAAAGTTAGCTACACCTGCAGGTCTATATAGACAGATCTTAAGGAATGGGACTTTCCCTTAAGGAAACTTTAATCTTTTCCCTTGTGTAGAGTCTTCATTTTTCTTTCTCGAAGAGTTCTAAAACTAGTATTGATGATTCTTTTTAGTCCAGTCATATTAGGGTTTTACTGTGGAATGAGAGATAATAAGCTGAAAACTCGTATATACCTTTATTTTGGCATTGTAAAAGTTGTCTCAAAAGTCTCATAAAATCTCGTGTCCTCGTCTCTAGATATTCAAGATCAAAGGTCAAAAAATTCGTTTTTTTGCAGATATCTCGTTTCCTATCGCTTTAATGTTACTTACATTTATTATAAATATTGTAGATAATAAAATTTTCTATAACTTCAATTGAAACAATTTTTTATACATCAAACCGTTTTTGAGATAGAGGGCGCTGAACGCTCAGCGCTTAGTTATCTACAGCAGAATGCAAGGTCGACCGTTAGTCACATGATATAATACGCTGTATATAGTCCATTAACCTCAAAAATATGCATTGTTATGAACATTTGGCTTTTTTATTAATTATTACATTACATTTAGTAATAGATTTCATTAAACAAGTATATGTTTCTTTTATGACTAACTTTTGAACTACACTGTTCGTGTAGTTCAAAAGTTATTGACAGATATGCTTAAAGTATTTTTTAATTATATTCTATCATTATATATACTAGTTACATTTAAAGTAGAAAAAAATAAAGTAAGTAACTTTTAATTATATTTTTACTTAAAAATATATCGTTTTATACAATTATTACAATTGAAATTCGGATGTAAAGAGGTTTTACAAAAATTTTAATTATAAGACGAACATGAATGTTAATTTTTACCTCTTATTCTTCATTGTCTTTCGATCACTCGAAAATTTGTAATTCATTCTCATTATTTTCGTTGTCAAGGATATTTTTCTCCAAATCTTGAAGGATTTCGGAATCAAAAGTACAATCTTCATCGAGATAGCTCTCGTATCGTGAAGCACTGAAGCAAGCTTGCCCATTACACTGGCCACAAGCTGAAGAACATTGCAACCCCGATTTCCTACATTCACAGCGTGAACCACAACCATTTTTGCAGTTTCAAAATATGGTATTGAGTAATTCATCTGGAGCAGGCGGTAATATTCTCGTAATTGGTTCCAAGAATTCATTCCGCAGAATCCAACCCCATTCCTGGGGTTCTAAATCATTCCCTAGCCAAGTTTGAACTTGATAATATACACGGCTAATGTGTTGCTGAGCCGCTGCACTTGTTTGTTGAAGATTGGATAAGCGCACGGGACTTGATGAATTGAGTGTGTGTTTATCGTAGATTATCAATACTGTTCTCAGATTTTGGAGCATTGTATATAGCCAACAAGACTCGTAATCTGTTTTCATGTAATGTTTGTACAGGATAGTTTTCTTCTTGGAATACTTGAGCTAGTTGATCCAAGTTCGGAAGATTCTCTAATATTTTAATGAATGTTAGAATGTTGTATCACAGCCACTAAATGCGAGCAGAAACAAAATGGGCTTTTTATAATGAGGATATTTATTAAAACTTTTGGAAGAGTATATTTGAGTTTTAACATTACCTTTGCGAACTTTTTTAAAGAACACTTCTTTTTGATGCGCTTGAGTACGTCCAATTAAAATGACGAGCAAATCAATATCTTCTCCTACTATGATGACAGTCCTGTGATGTTCCGATTATCCAATAGCTGTTTCTACGATAAGAACATCTGCATCATCTTTGGCCTTTTCTATCATGATATCAACAGATTCTAATTTCCCAATCAAGATGTTAATAAAAAAATTTTATTACATCGATTCGACAAAAATTTCTCTTGGCTAATTGATACTATCATTGTTTCGTCGAAACAAACATCATTCGATTTTTATAAAGCAGAAGTTCTTCTTAGCTGTTCCATTGCTTTTATGTTTTTGCTATAGTCCGAGTATCCATCAAATACAACTACAATTTCAGAACCATAATGTTTTTGTAAATATTTTACGTATTTATCTAAAATTATTGAAAAAGTATCGTCTTTACTCCATACGATTCGATGCAAAAGAAACTCACCATCGATAATGTATGTTACATTATTTTCATCCAGGTCAAATTCTACAGGAGTCATATTGTCATATAATGCCGCTTTCGTGGTTTTTCTCATGCCATAATTATCAAAAAAAGTTGATGTATATGGACTTAGTTCATATTGGATATATTCTTGAAGATTACGTTCAAACTGTTTGCTTACAGTTATTCTTTGGAAGAGTAGCAATGGATCAATTGAAACTCTACAACCGTTAATTTTGACAAATTTGTTGACAATCGAAAGTGGTAAAACCTTATCGGATCGTTTTAACTTTATTTCATTAAATTTTAAACCAGTTATCTTTACCATTGATTGTAATCCGATTTCATGGGCTTTGTGACAGTTAATTTGATCATTTCCAACTGTTACAGAAGCTAAAGATACTAATTGTTGCGTATTTGGAAAGGGATTATGAAGTGTAAGCCATTCAACTGGTTTACTTACATCAGTATTATCTCTTTTTACTCTTAAATCCTTAGCATCAACGTGTTGTTCAGTATAGTCTAAAGAAATTGTACAAAACTTCTCCATCTCGTCACAAACTGTATTTGTAGCGTACATAGCAAACACCCATTTACATAAAACACTTTCTTGCGTACTTTGACCACGACATACTCCCTCTTCTGTCTTCATAGATTTCATTAGTGTTTGTTCGATAACCATATCTGTCCATGTACCAGAATTAAATTTCTCTGTTCGTTTCGCGGTGAAGAATCCATTTTTAAAGTTCTTAAAAGTCTGTCCATCCATTTTATTTTCTAAATCGTTGATATCTTGAAGATATAAATGTGCAGACTTCGCATATAAAAAATGACCACTAGCGTGAAAATATGGCAGCATTCTTCGTACAGTATTAAGATGTTCTTTGAAAGGTCCCAGTCTTTCAGTGCGAATAAAGTCGAGTGCTATTGATACCATTTCGAAATATTGTACCCATAATTGTGCGGTAGGACCTCGAGCTTTTAATTCATTAAGTTTATTCTGAAATTGATCAATACATAAGTTTGATTTGCCTACACACCCTTCAATGCATCCACAGGAAACATTTAGGCAATTGATTTGTTCAGTTAACTCCTTTAACACACAATCTTCAATCTTCATGTCTTCGAAGATTATCATTGACAATACAAGCCGTAACAATGTATGACCTCTGATACTTCTTGAATAATCATGACCCTTCAACATTTTACCGACTGAATTCGTAGTATATATTTTACCTATAGCTTCTTTGAGTCCACTTCCGTCCATTATATATCTGATCGATCCAAGAAAGGACATGAGCATATGAAATCCTCCTTATTTAACAACTATCTTACATAATTCTGAGTTAGCATCCGATGCAGCTACTATTTCACGTGCTTTAGAGTAGAGAGGTTGATCAAAAGTAATTAAACACGTTTTTTGGCCATGTAACTTGGCAATATTTGCAGAGCAATGTAAAGTAGTATAAATTGTGTCTAAGTAACTGGCAGGATGATCAATAAAAGGAAGAAACATGACCTGAGAAGTAGAAAATCCTTATTACTTTTTGGTGAGCTGTTCGAGAAAGCCATCCACCCAGGTAATGATGAAATATTCTTCCACTTTCCGTTTAACCACAAAAAATCTATACCGTTTAAATTATTTTCTGTTAATGCTTGATCACCATGTAGATTTTTGACTTGAATTTTGCTGTATCCAGATACTATTGGTATTTCATGTGCTAGAAGAGACACGTGTGATATTGCTGTTAACTCTTTTGCACATGGTTTGGTAGTACATTTTTGTATACGGTCATTGTAAAGAACAGCATCTTTTGGAGTAACAATCTTAATCATCCCCATAATATGGAGAGTATTATTACCATCAAGAGTACGGACATTTATATCAGCATTGTCCCCAACATATTGCACTAGCGCCCCTAATTCCGATGATAAAATAGGAGGCTGTGGATGGTAAACTGCTGAAATTTCGTACTGTACAGTATTACAATACGAAGCTGCAAAACCCAAGCTATATAACACATCTAAGAGTCTTTTAGATCCATATCTTCTATGAAGAAACACAGAAAGCTTAATAGTAGCTGTGATGAAAATGATCGTTCTCGCAATGTAGCCATTGTTGTATGACCTATTGACGTGCATTTTGTTTTTAAATAAGCTATTTTTCCATTTCTGTTTTTCATTATGACTTATCTTGAGAAATGAAATAAACTTTTTAGTATATCTTGATTTACATCATCCAACATTTTACTTGGAGGTGGATAAGACTTGGTTTCAACGACAGATGACCGAATGTCTTCACGAATAATAGCTGCTGCAGCTTCTACAATTCGCAACCGTTCTTCTTCGGGATCCCTTTTTTTATCATTATACCATTATATCATATACATTTTTATCATTAGCTTTTGATAATATATTAGCTTGTGTATCACGAAAAGGTATGATTGTAAGAGATCTTACTTTTGTCGTAATTATTATATTCGTCAAATATTTTTGTTGAAGTCTCGTAATTATAGTTTTATCATCTGGTACATACCCCGTCAGGACATCTATGAGCTCTTTCAATGTAAATTGAGAATCGTCGTGATTTTCGATGTAATTAAAAATCTCTGTCATATCTTCTGAGACTTGACTATCTTGGCGAGACTTCTTTTCAATAGATGGTTGCTGATTTAAGAAATTAGTGTAGAAGAGAGTATATCTTGCTTCAGAAGTGATCAAATCATACTCACAAAGTATACGATCGTTCACTAATTCTCCTATAGAATCACCACGTTCTTCTGCTTTTTTAAAAACATTGTCTTTAAACTCAAACTAACACTCTACTGATCTTGCGCCTGTACTTCTCTCTTTTTTAGTTTCTGTTGTTTCATCAGCTACTTGACCACAAAATAAACAGAGCTTTTTGAAATCAAACGCTTCATTTCTTCTTTTACGAGGGACACTAGGTGATGATAAAGGTTCAGTGCTTTCAATGCTTCGTTTCGATGCTGCAATAGAATTTTTACTAATGTATACTTTTCGGCACTCGGTATGTACATTCACGAAGGTTGAAGAATTAAAAAAATCAATGTGACCGTCTTTTCGTTCGATACTTGCTGCTCTCAAAGTTTTTAAACCGCGCACTACATTAACAGGATAAACTTGTGATAGTGCTTCATTACAGATAAAACATAAATCAGACATAACTCTCAAAATTTTACGTCCGTCGTAGCTAAAATACATTTTAAAACTAACGAATAAACGTGGCTAGTAGAAACCGAATTGTTGAAAAGGAAATCGGTCTTTATTATTTAGCTAAACACGTGTCCATCAACTAGCTATAAATTAAACGTTCGTATATTAGGTGCGTATAAGAATGTACGTGCATAAAAATGTAAAGCGCCCTATAGCGCTCATAAGCATTCAGTGTATCCTTAGACTCCAACGAGAGAGGAGTCGAATCGAGACAAGACATTTTAACAAACAACAGTCCATTGGAAATTGAGGGAGACTCTCCTTTATTTGAGTATTTTACCATGTTTTTATTACGTCTGTCAGGGTGGAATTTTGTAATTGATTTTAAACTAACTTCCCGATGAGCTAGAGACTTGAAATTTGGACCATAGCTTAGAAGTGGATGACAATGCATGAAAATGTGCTTTTTAGTTCGTTATAAAAACATGGTACATTAAAATTTATTTTATTCTTAGATCATATTTTCTTTGAGGTACTAAGCTATCAATAGGGGTCAACAGGTCCAGGCATAATCTGTACAGAAGAAAACAAATTTGAAGGTTTATACATTTCGAACTAATTGTATTTCATGTTTCTTCTTAAAATGTAATTAGCATATATTAAAATATAATTAAAGTAAGTCTATAGTTTCAGTTAACTGTTTTTCAATTACACGAACAGATGCGGAGTATTAAAAAATATACTTGATTAATGAAATCTATTACTAAATGTAATGTAATAATTAATAAAAAATGCCAATTGTTCGTAACTATAAATATTTTTAAGGTTTATAGACTTTATACGGCATATTATATCATGTGACTAACTGTTGACTTTGCATTTTGCTGTAGATAGCCAACCATTGCGCGTTCAGCGCCCTCTATTTCAAAAACGGTTTGATGTATAAAAAAATGTTTCAATTAAAGTTATAAAAAAATTTTATTCTCTACAATATTTATAATAAATGAAAATAGCTTTAAGGCCATACAAAACGAGATATTTTCAAAAAAAAAAAACCGATTTTTAGACCTTTGACCTTGAATATCTTAAAACGCGGACACGAGATTTTATGAGACTTTTGAGACATTTAGAGTGACAAAATAAAGGTCTATACAAGTTTTCAGCTTATTATCTCTCATTCCGCAGTTGATCCTTTTTTTGACTAAAATGACTGGGCTATTTAGCACTGCGATAAAAAAAAAGAGAATCAGGTTGGGAAAGGGCACAGCAGACATAGCCTGAGTGCCAGCAAAATCATTACCAGTGGTACCACAATGTTTAAAGTAATCATAATTCACTGATAAAAAAATTGGGTTAAAACACATAATTCGAAGAAGTACGTTCTTTGTACGGTATTAAAATAACATCTGAATCTTTAAGTAATGAACCCATGTGAAAGCAATTCCATTCAAATTTTACTAATAATGAGAGCTACTCAGAAATGAAAAGAAAAATGAAAGAAACTCTCTGGAGAACTCCGTTATCCAGGAAAATCTTTTTAATAATAACAACTAACACTAACAAAAAATCATTCTTGATATTTTCATCAGAACTATTCACGATTTCTGGTACATTTAATAATTTTAGAAAGCTTTCAACTGCGTACATTAAATGTTTTTAAGATTAGTTTTTCAATCGATTTTAACTTGTAGAGAATTAGATGGCGTGAGAGAAATTGATCGATATATATGTGCATATTAATTGATAAACACTCCACAAACTTCCACACTACACCCATTAAATTTAAATTCAATCAATTACTACCCTCTGATGACTATATAGGCTACTGTAATACTTCTTAAATAATCGCCTGCTTACAAAATTAAAAAAGTATAAATAATAACACTAATGGTATCCGATTACTTGCCACAACTTTTTTTAAGAAATGGAGATATGGGGATTTTTTTTGTAGTTTTTAGATTTATTTAGTACATTTTATGAAAAATGTGCTAAAATTTAAAAAAAAGAAAGATAAATTATTATTACTAAAATGGGAAAAATTTGTAAAAATTTTCAAAAAAAAAATTACATAAAAGGGACCCCTTTTGTCTGAAAAGTTTATGAACAAATTTGCAATTTTTCAATTTTGATGTGTTGCTTTGCTATTCATTTCATTTCATAAATGACCTTTAGGATATGAGATTTTTTAATTTTGTATGAAAACTAAAGCACTTTATCTAAGTTATACGAAATTGCTTAAGAAAAAAACAGTTATTATATTCACATAAGGTACATTTTGTAATAAAATAGTGATTGATAAATCTGAAGATTAAAACACTTCTATGTTAAATAGAACATACACAAAAAATTTCAGTTAATTATTTTCAAAACTTTTTCTGCAATCGCTGTACCCGTTTGAGCATTTTCAAAAAAACACAATTCGGGTAAAATACGTTTTAAAGTATGGCATCTTTCTTAAAGTAATGGCATCTGCTTTTACTAAAACACTTGTAGTTTTGGTTGTAGTAAACGGAAAACAATAAACTGGGTATTTTTATAAAGCTAATAAAATGGCCTATTAAATAAAATCATAAAAAAAATTGTCAATTATTGACAAAATTCACAATTTTAAGGTCGTCGGATGCCTTAAGTCATTTTAATCCGTAGTTGTGTGCAATTAACCGCATTATTTCAGCGCATCTTCCTATGGATTTTAAATATATAAATTGGCATAATACTTTCACATCATACAGCACATATATTTTTTTACTTCTGCAAATCCCCGTTTTAATTACGCACGACAGCACTTCAAATAACAGAAATAATCACACAACGATAACATTAATTAAAGTCTCAAGCATTTCAGCAATTCAGTGATACCATTCAATTCTCAGAGTGAAAAACACCATCCATCAAGCACGAGCAGGAGAAAGCTTCCAATCGAGCTCGTAAGAAATTAGAACATCATAAAGCTCACTTAACTTCGAAGCACTTCTCTCTGTACTTGTTGAAAAACTTCAACAAATTTTCACTTAAACTCGTATTTGAAACTGATGGGCCGAATCGGATAGCACAACATTTTAGTAGCAAAGAAGAGGCGAATCAACGTTGGAAAAAAAAATATCAAATTTCACGAACAAAAACTCTATTACGAGCACTTTAGTAATTCAAGCAGAAAACTGAGCTTGGAATGGGAGGTGGGGGTTCACGTTCGATTTATTTTTAATCCCCCTCCCCCATCCTATACACAACCCCTGCCCTCTCCTTCACTTCACTTCAATTTCATGTAGCTGCTGCGTCGAGAAACATTAGGGGCAGAAGACCCAAATTGTAAAGTGCAAACTTACTCGAATTCCAAGAGACAAAAGTAAAAAAAAATATTTTTTATTTTGAAAAAAAAAAGTGGAATGAGGGGTGGGGATGTAGCAAGTTAAAACAAAATCGAGGAGGAAATCTATTTTTTATTCCTTAATTTTTTTCCCGTCTTTTCTTACTTGATAAAAAAAAACACGGATCTTTCATCTATCACTGGTAAATGTGATTATCTTCTTCATAGATTCTCGTAAAGTTATGAACAAACTGTTTCGGATTACGGACAGATTTATGTTTCTTAAAAAAAAAGAAAAAATTTATAAAGACGAAGAATGGAATTTGGAGCGAAAAAAAAGAAAGGAATGTAATATACTTTGTTTATTTCAATTGATTTTTTTATGTTTGTTTTTGATGCAAAGAAATTTTTGACCTTTTTTTAAAAATAAGTACTTACGACAGAAAATATCTGTTTTCGAATTCTGTTTTCAATTACTGCTTTAATTTGATTTCCACCTAATACATATCGAAATGCTAAATATATTAATTTTTAAATCTTATTTATCTCAGTCAGTTAATACAATAAATAATGTCAGAATGTTTTTGTTTATGAAAACGAAATTTCTATTTTTTTCTTCCTCTGACAAAATGTACAGTTGCTAAGTGTTTCGAAATATTTTTAATTCGTTTTTAAAAATGCTTAAAATTACAAGAAATTTTTTTTAAAAATATATAAATTTTTAAAAAAATCTGCAATTTTAAAAAGAAAACATTATAACTTCGACATTTTAAAAAGAAAAATAATTTCTTAAAAATATTTTTAATAATTATTGTTATAGTATATCTTTTTACATGATTTAAAAGCTTATTCCTTAGATTTATATTTATAATATGAATAAAAACTAAGCTTTCTAACTTGTAGAGAAAAAAAATTTTTAAACGTCTAATTCTGAGGAATTTACCGTAAAAGTATCTATCCTAAATATAATTACTGTTCATTATAAATTCCTTTTTTGGAGCTATTTCGAATATAAAATAATGTATTTTTTGTTGGATAAATGGAAACTCTCTTTAATAACCGGACATTTGTAAATCACTCAGTTTCTATGGCTTTTTAGTGGTGAGCTTATTTTGATGTTTTATTTTTAGAAGTTATTTTTCAAATGTTTTTATTTTTAGATATAGAGTAATCATGGCAATATTTAGCATCTGAAGAGTACTTCAATTAAAATAAGTTCAAGCGTTCAAATTTGGTAGTGAGAGCCACCACTAGATGGAGCCACCATGAAATGTCTTTCACATTTCGGATATTTCCGTATCTGCAAAGGCCCATCAGTATAAAAGAATAAAAGAAAACTTTCAACATTTAAAAATAATTATAAAAAGATAAACTCTCCCATAATCATTTTTAAACGACCTAAGTTTTGAATATAGATTCCAATTTACTTTGGACTTTATGAAAAATAATTTGTTGAGATCTTATTAAATTTTCATTACATATCTACCATCCCCTCAAAACACATCTTTGAAAATCGTTGTCCTGGACATACAATATTAAAATACTACATATCACGAAAATTCATAACTTTGTCTTAAAGGAAAACATAATACTAAAATTAAGAAAGCATCCGGAGTAGATTTCTTTGATTTTCCCAATTTACGAGTTGAAGTATTAAAACAAAAATATTTTTATTTATAATCATAAAAGTAATATTATTTTTCAGACAATTTTTTTACGTATTAATTAAAAATAATATTTTTATTTACACATTTACTCATATGTAAGAAGCCATTATAATGGATCTCGTGCCGATCACGAACTCGTGGCCGGCTTTGTTAAGTCACAAATTCCTGGAGACAATGGAGAGTCGCCGTGAAGAGAGGATGATACATGTTAAACCTATCGTCCCTTTAAGTCCTCACATTAGCATGGTACATATATTTAAGAAGTTTGGGGGCAACTAACTCTCTGGTTTCGTCCTCGTCATTTGACCAAGCTACAAAATTATGTTAAATTTAATTTTAAAATATTCGGATGAGTCAATTCATTCTGGATTAAAATTAGAGACGATTATCCTATAACAGCAAAAACATTACAAGTATTGCTATAGTTTTCTACATCTTATTTGCGTCAATTAAATGCAGAGGAAGAAATGAAAGTGCAATTATCATATTTACTACCAAATGTAAAAGAAATTATCAAAAATCATCAAGCTCATAGGTCGCATTAAATGCTTTCTTAAAATTAATTTGTAATTAATTACTCAAAAAACATTTTGTTGTCTTTGCCATACATATTATTTAATTTAACACTGAAAATTATTATCATATATTACTTTGCATATCATATTACAGGTAAGTAAAATTCTCCTGAACTTATTTATTGTTAGTATGCAGTCAAATTTTGGAATAGTTAAAAGTGAACCACAAAAAAGGGGGGAGGTTGAAAATCACTGCCTTTGAGTATGACGTTAGTAAAAATTCAAAACCAAATCCTCATATGTACGCATTTATACGCATAGCCAATTATATTTTTACTATCATATAAAGTTTTTGTTACATTTTATTCTCTATTAACTAATTTATAAGTCCTTCAGCTTATTGAAAACAATAGGACAATTTAACTAAAGTATATAAATAGTTTTCAACAACAAATATTGGTACTTACGTATTATCGCAACAATGCCAACGCTTAAGATAGCTTGCCAAGTTGGTAACCTCGATTTCGCATGTGTCGTACGCGCTGAATTGGCAACCATGTGCTTAGTTCCATGTAATGCGTTAATGCGGTAGGGATAATGCGCAAGTACCCAAATATTACTGTGATTTCTTAAGCATTTTTAAAATGAGATAACGCAAGTAATTTTTGAATTTAATAGTGGTAATATTAGAAAATAAATATTTTTAAATCTTTTAAATAATTATATTTAATTGTGAAAAGAGTTTTTTTAAGTAAGGTCATAAAACATATATGTCCAACTATTCTTTTACGTTTTATTTTGCAACAAAAAATATGAAGTACTTACTTCTTATCAGTGGATAGTGATTCAAAATGTTGAGATCGGTAACCAATGGGCTTCATGTTTCTTCAAAGTTTAACGTTAATAATAATCAATCATTAAAACAACAAGATTTAGATCTCACATTAATCCTACAAAATCCAAGACAAAATTCGCACTGAACAGAATTGTGCTAATTTACTTCTATTTTTTAATCAGTTACAGTAACAGTTATAAACTAAACATTAAAGAAGATTGTTTATATACTCACCTAAATTTAACATTATAAATGTTTAATTAAAACTACCAAACGATTTTGTTAGAAAATATAAAAATAATCCACCAAAAGATACTTTAAAGATTATCAAAGGTTAAATAAAGGTTAATTTTGATGTTAAAATTACGATTAAAAACTCATAGAAATTTATGTTTTCATTTTCGTTTGTTGCCAACGTAAAAAAAATGAAAAAATATTGCGCGGAATATTGTTTAAATTAGAAAGAACCACATTTCTGTGAAACTGTATATGCAATTATTTATGTTAAAATAATTTTTCCAAATGAATGAAACGAGAAAAATTATTCCTTGACCATATATCTTTGCGAATTCTTTACTCGTACTTCTATTCTTTTTCTTGTGTTTTCTGTCTTTAATTTAAATGAATAGCCTGTTGTAATTAATTTCACGCCTTTCCTTGAAAGAACAAAGATTATTTTAAATTTTTATTTGTTTTCTTGAAAAAAATGTCAAGTTTTTTGGAGCTTTAATTTTTTTAAAAATGATTCGGAAGTTTCCTCACGTTTGTGAACGCTGACTGGAAATAAAATGCTAAAATCTATTACGTGAGTGAATTCTTTTAATTTGTCTCTTAATTTCCTTTTCGAATAAAACTTGCTGATAAGTTTAAGTATTATTTTTATTAAATTTATTTATTGCTACAAAACCTGGAAGCAAGCCACACAGGCCAAAAATATTTTGAAATTCATAAAAAATAGTTTGAATATTATGTGTGTTCTTTTTTAAAAAATAATTTAATCATTGTTTGTAATAATAAATCTTATTCGTAAATATTTTTTTTACAAAATTCTAAAATATTTTTCTATGTTTAAATTAATTTTGTGAAAAATTTAATTTTATATATGTTAGCTATTTTATATATAATTTATATTTTACTCATAACTTTTATTTAAAAATCTATATCGAATCATTTCTATCAAAAATTGAACTATTTTAAATTCAATTTTAGGAATATTGTGGCAATATAAAAATGATACAATTTTTCGATGAATTAAAATTTTAATTGCCTTTTTAATCATAATTTTAATTGCCTATTCTTTTAACGAATGAAAGTAAGTAAATTTATTCTGAAAATGTATTACACTTTTAAATTGAAGATATTTTTGGTCACTTAGGTATTGTCACATCAGGTATTTGTCATTTCTTACATTTCGGCTTAGAAGTCTAAATATTATTATCATCTGTTTCCTTCCTTGTGATGTCCGTAATTAAAATTACACCAGTACAAAAATTTTAAAATCTATTCTTAGTATTATATAAATTTTTTTTAATAACTATAGTAATTATTTAAAATTTCATCAAAATAATTTGCTTTAAAGCATTTTTTCTTTGAATACATTGATTTGATTATGAAATTTTATTCAAGATTTTTTTGTACTCACATTACTTTTTGTCTTGTATTTTTAACGATTTCTTAAAAAATTTTGTTCATTTTTTTTCATTTGAATTTATTTAGCATTTTTGTTTAAGGTTAGTTTTTTAATGTTTGCATGTTTTTTTAATTTAAATTTATTCTATAATTTGAAATCTTTATTCTATAACAGTTTGAAATTTTAGATTTTATTGTAATTTTATGTCTTTTTTATATATTTTTTATTTATCAACTTGCAATTACTTTATTAATAATAATCTTCGATGCTAGTTTGATATGTGGCCGTTAAAGTGTGAAATTCATTATTTCAAACAATAACCAGGTATTTAATGAAATAACTAGACATCTCCATTAAAGTATATAAAATTACTTAATTCTACGATTTAACCAGGTATTCTATGGAATAACGATTACTTGATCGTTTAAGCATGAAATACGGCATTTTCGAAAATTCTTAGAACTGGTTCTAGCTGTTTCTAGTCAATTTCGAACCCCAATTCAAAATGTCATCACAGCAATTCTTGCTCGAATAAATAATGAAAAGTAAAATAAAGGTATTTCCTAAAATTTAAATTAACATTATCTTACTATTTTGTTTGAAAAGCTTACACAAGGGTTTTTTTGAAGTAGCGTTTTTTTTCCCCCAGTATTATTTTTTGATACTATGCAAATATAACTTTTTCTGCAACATATTCTTTTTTCTTCTTTCTGTTTAACTAATGTTAGCAATATGAGCAATAATAAATTATATCATCTGCTTTTCCTTATTATTCATCAATTAATCATCCACTACCGTGATAAGATATATTTTTTGAGAGATTTTAGCTATATATGATTAATTAATTTATAAAATAACTTTGAAATTGTTTATTTTTCACTTTAAAGGTCTATCCTTAGTTGCTTCATAAAATACCTAGTTATTTCATAGAATTACTAGGTAAAGTATGAAATTTTTCATTTATTATATACTTTAACTGACTTGTCTAGTTATTTTATGAAATACCTAGTTATTCTATGAAAAATAACTGAATTATAAATTTCAACGGTAACATACATCCAAACTAATTTTATATCTGTATTCCTAAAGGGTGAGGGGAAAAAATGACTGATATTATATAAGTAAAAGCCATGTATTAGAATCCTCCAAAGTTTGAATTTTTTTATTCCAGCTCGATTTATATTTATAGGATTAACTGTAATGTTACCTATGCTCATTAAATCAAAGCACTAGCCTGAATCCGGTCTTTTTTTAGTAACTCTTTAAACTAATTTGGAAAACTGAAAAATAGCAATATAGTTTTGAAGCATGAAGAATAAATATTAGCTTGTGTTACATAAAATTATAAGAATATCATTGTAAAGAGGATATATATATAGAGAGAGAGAGAGCATTATGTTTACTTCATAAGTTCCACATAAGTTCCACATTTTAATATGTGTGGACTAAATTTTTATTACTGACAACTTTAAGTTTACAATGGTTATCCCAATTAAAAATTATTTTGTAAATATACTCAGATTCTTAGATTTAACGCAGTTATTGATTTTGATTTTTCTATTGGGATTATTTTTTTGAAGACCTCAAGCTAACTTCGTAACATTAATGTCTACCTCCCCGGCTTTGCCCCAAAAAAAAGACGCATTTCAATCCCATATACCACTCAAACTTTGGATTGGCTCAAGCTTTTGTTAAATATTTACGTCTCTAGTGACAATAAATATAATTGAAATATTTTAAGTCAAAGTTAAATTGTGTTACCAAGTTAGCATATATATTTCAATGATGATCATTCATAGAACTATACGTAGAAAAAAGCTATCGATACTATCGAAATACTTCTTTGGTTGATATTATCAATTAACATTATTTATACACAAGATAGTTAAGACATCGATAACTTATAAACATATGAATAATTTCAGTGATACTTCGATAGTATCTAATATTTATTATTTGACAATACCACTGATAAAATAATTATTGTTAACATATTTCAAACTTAGCAATAATCATCGTGATAAACTGAAGACTAAGTTGACATTATAAAAATGTTCGACACTTTTCATTTTATGGGTAAGTTCTTTTAAAGAGAAATATTTATTAAGAATTGCTATTTAACTCTAATTAACAAAACAAAGACATGTATTGAAATTTTCTTTCATTGATGAGATTTTGATTAAGTACGATACTACTGCCGATCAGCACTTATAGCTGATTAGAGGGTATTTAAGTATTATACAGTTGACCAATTTCGCCAAACGAAAAGACTTCACCAGTTCAAAAAATGTCGGCAAATGCTGTCATCGTTAACCTGAGTGGGAACGTTTTCCATTATTGGCTTTGTGTCATGGCATTTGGCGACGTTTTTTGATTTGAATAAATTCATAGGCGTTATAATACGCAAAAACCGATTAATGTTAAGATTAATATATAAATGCTATGAATATATAAAATTAATATTTGATAATATTTTCTAATATTATTTATATTAAAAACGCTAAAATTCCTATCGATTATGCTATAATAATAATACGTAGTCATTCTGTGCAATCTAATAGTAGTTGGGAGAAGTAATTATATCGATAGTGTATCAATAGTATCGATAACTTCTGAGAATATGTAAAATAAACATTAACAAAAACGTACAACTATTGTGTCTTTATAAACCTTATTATAACTCACTTTCTTATTATGTCCAATTTCTATTGCTTGCATACAAATATTTTTAGTAAATAAACTTCTTTTTAATATCCAAGAAACAAAATAATCATTTTTGTATTCTTATGCAAAAACAGAATTCTTACCGAGACGCGAAAACATTACTCTATTTCATGGTTTCATCTTTCAAATAAATCGAGGCTGCTGCATTTCTGGAAACTAGAAGAGTCTTTCAGATGTAATTAAATGAGTAAGGAAAGGATTATACGCGCAAGATTTTAACCTAATAAAATTCCTTGCAGAAGAGGGTGGAACAGAATGCAAGAGATTTTGCCAGAAGCAAAATTAGATGCTTAAGCTACCGACAAGGTTCCTCCAGTTTGCTTTGTAGACATTTTAGAAATTAAGTTAGCAGAGTCTCAACATGGCTGCATACCTGCTCGAGATTTGCCGTTCATTGTTTAAGGTTGCAAGGTAAGCAGTTAAGATAATCATATAACATCCGAATGAAATGACAAACGAAAAAACAGAATTTGTTGGGCGTAGAATATTTATTAATAAAAACATAAATATTGGGTAAACTTGAATAAGAACAGAATGCTGTGAGGTATCAAAGAAATGTTAAGAAAATCTGTGAAAAATATTATAAATAATTAGTTTGGGTAATTATTAACGAATAATTAATTTAATTAAGTAAGTTTGGGATTCGGATTTAATAAATAAATGATAGTTAGTATTTTTAAGCTTAGTTTAAATTTGACGGGACCAAAAACAGAGCTAGTTTTCTTCAAATTTCCACACATATAATTTTAAAAAAAACTCCAGAAACAAAAATATTGCGCAAAATAGTCGCATTTTCGAAAGTTGTAATTAATTTCACAGGCCACAAAACTATTCAACCTGGACCACCCGTGGGTTGGATACTCCTGGTCTAAAATATAACAAAAACTATTATTTATATGTATTACTTTAAAATAGAAGAGTTGTAAAAAGAGAAAGAAGAGAGAAGGAGAGGGAGAAAGATTTGATTCATTTTTTTAATCTTTTGTTCCAATAAATTCTACATCTACTAACTATGAATGTGGGAATATCTAATATTTTTTATCCATCAACTAAAAAACGATATTTTCCAATCAAATCTTCCATTTCTGAGGAATATCTGGTCACAATCCAGAAATATGAAAACTATTTTAATTAACTATTATATATAAGTTCCCAAGTTCATTATTCTTGACCTGGACTATTTTAAATCTCTAGAAGAAATCATGCATTGAAAAGAAGCCTCTGACTATTCTAAACTTGTGAGATACTATCTTATTTTTCTTTGTACTATTACTTCGTTTATGTAGGATTTTATTCCATTTTATCGATTCTGCTTCTAGCAAACCAATATGCTCCGTTGCCGAAGTTCTTATGAAAATATGAGTGTTGAACTGAACAGTATTTTTTATCTTAGTATATAACACTGATCTCAGATGCATTCAAGAAGATAAAATTGATGTATCTTGCTTGCATTTTATCTTACGAAAGAATGTTGTCAACCACCATTGTATCTGCTATGCTTATTTAATTTGGAGTACGATAATCTTATAGCCTCACCAATTATTTAATTACTCATCCTACATAATCCTATTATTTTTTTCCAAATATTTTGTTAATTTAAAACTATTTTTTTCCTTTTATCTCACAATAAGAGAAAAGTGTAAAATTATGTATTAGAAAAGAGCTAGTATTTAATTTGTCTCGTGTGAGTTTGAATTATAACAGTCTCTATAAATATTCAAGAAAATGAAATAATACAATTCATTACATAACCATTGAAGTAAAAAAAGTACTCACATAGAAATTAACCCTTTATACACTCGTATCATCATCAACATAAATTAATTAAGTTCGTTCGAAACCATGATTTTTCAAAAGCATGTAAATGAATAATTTTTTTAGATACTTAATGTCATCTGAATTAGAAAATGCATATAAAATTGTTTTATGAATGTTATTACAATAAAAAGTTATTTAAATGCAATTTTTTGGCAAAAAGTGACATATTTTCAAACCATTCATCTTTTATGGAAAATTCATCCATAATAATAAATATTTTTCCGAAATGTAAGCAAGATTTCTGCACAGAACATGAACTAGGATTTTCTAAATATATAATTTAGAAGTGGATTTATTCAATTTTAATACATTACAGTACAGAAATTTTAACAAAAAAAAAAAGCACAGGGTGTACTACTTTAATTGATTATAACTTTGAAAACAATATGAATTTTTCAAAAATGCTAGATTAGGCTCTTTGTTATATGTATGGGAAAATACAATATTATAGAAGCATTTTTCATAAAAGAAAATGTTTAAAAATATGTCTTTTTTTTTCTTTCTCATTTTTTCCTACTCCCCCCCCCCCAAAAAAATTGCGGTTTAATAAATTTTTTGTAATAATATTCTTAAAAAGTTTTATATCTATATTCAAATACAAGTAATACTTAAAATAATAAAAAAACAAGTAATATAAAAAAAGTTAAGTCAATTCCTACTTTGAATGGATGAATAGAAAATATTTTATCAACGATTGAAAATTTGAATAAGATATATATATATATATATATATATATATATATATATAGGGAAAGAGTGAACTTATAGTAGGAATTGAAAAAAAGAGCATGATTTGTCTGCCTTATTGTAACAATGTACACCCGGTTTGGCTAGTTTAGCTGAAAAACAGGTTTTTGACTACAACTTTTGTCATTGTTTTAACAATTACATTGTTACAGCAATGGAGGCGAATCTAAGTTGGCGTCGAAAACCGGGAATTAATTTAATTAATTAACCGGCAATTTATTGAATTAATATTTGAAAATTTATATTGACATCATGTACCATCCACTACAAGTTTTAAAAAAAATTATTTGAACTTGATTGGATGAATAGAATGTATTTTATTAACGATTGAAAATTTAATCAAGATATATATATATAGGGAGAGAGTGAGCTAATAGTAGGAATTGAAAAAGCACCGGTTATTACTTTAATTGATCTCGTAACTCTGAAAATAATATGAATTTTTCAAAAATTCTAGATAAACTCTTATCTATATGTATGAGAAAAATACATTATTATAGAAGCAATTTTCATAAAAGGAAAATGTTTTCAAAATGTGTCATTTTTTTCCTTCCTATTTTTTCATCCTCTCCCCCCCCCCCAAAAATTGTGGTTTAATAAATTTTTTACAATAATATTCTTAAAACAATTTTATATCTATATTCTAATACACAAGTGACGTTAAAAATTTTAATAATATTAATCTTTACGCTTTTGCAAATACACGATTTCGGACATAGTCCTTAATCCTAATAAGATAATTATAATATAATATATCAAATTCATGTGATCGTGCATTTTAAATTCAGTTTTTACAAATCTAGTACGTTTCAAAATGGTTCCATTTGAACGATACACGGGTAACCTCGGCATCAAAGAGGGTGGTAGAAAAGACGTGTTTCGTAATGATGTTAGTACTACACTCATTGGAAAGAGGGGAAAGTCCCAGGACAGGGGTTTTAATCAAATTGTTATCACTGCAGGGGGTAGGGTTGATTTTACTGAACGATGACAGCGATAGAAACAAACGATTAATCGTTGCTTGAGGGAAAAAGCTGCCTTTGAAAAAACGGTCTTTCAACAGCTTTTAATTGAAATATGAAGTTATAGGGATCCCCCCCCCCCTGCTGTATGTTTTTAGAGCAGCAGAGTAGGTAAAAGTGATTAAGGGTCAGAATGAAGTTTCGAATTTGTATTATTGCATTACTTTCGTTCAATTAGTCCAAATATAATCTGGCAAGTGCATGCGTGTGTGAGATGTGTGCTTCTTAAAAGGTTTCCATAAACGTTTTCGTCATATTGAAAAGGGGAAAAAATTGGTGAACTTTCGATCCAGGAACCCCTTTCTCTTGAAATTTTTTGTGTGTAGTTATAATAAAATTATAACTACTGATTATATATAACAGACCCCTGATAATAATAGATAACTACCCCCTGATTATAATAGAATATTTTTTAAAAAAATTAACTCGTGTCGGAATTGGTCATTTTAATTGCAATTCACTATGTATTGCTTTAAAAAAAAAACTTTTTTTAATTTTATTACTGGCTATTGAAAAATTCTTTTTGAAGCTGTACGACGTTGTGAGTTGTTTCACGATGCATGTTTTGAATTTAAAGTTTTCTTGATTTCATATGGAAAGAGTTTGTTCGCTACAATGTGAGAGTTAGTCATCAAATAACTATAAATAAATTTTTAATTTTTATAACAACCACTTTTATGTGATCAATTAAAAAATAAATTCCAATAATCTTTCAAACGTTAAGTGAGGAACTAAAAATATTTTCATTTAAGATAACCAATCAATAATATCATAATTTGTAATCTTTCGATTTCAATATAAGTCGTAAGTGTTAAATTTTGTAATTATTTTCTTATTTTCAATCACGATTTCCCGACTCAAAAACATCTTCGAATTCTACATTAATATTAATTTTTATTTTTCATAATAATAAAATAAAAAAATTTAATTTTCAACTCATTCCTATATCTTAATGTCATTATTTAATCAAGAAATCATGAGAGAGAGAGAGTAAGTGCTACTTTAAATATAAGCTGTTATAATTAAATCTTTTTAAGAATGATTAAATTTTCTCATACAGAGAGAGCTTTTTTTTATACTCATAGTCTATGAAACAACCATTATTAAATCCTTATGAATCTTTTCAATATACTCAATCTCTTTTAAATGATATATATATAATATAATTTATTGTGATGATTCCCAATTTGTAAACTGGTTTTGAAAATATGTTTTCAGGAAATTATAGTGATTATAAGATTACCTCGTTATCACTGCCGTAGCTAGTCTTGACCCTGTATCAAAACTGTTTGGGGTTTCTTCTTTATTGCCTGATAGCATTTTACGATTTTTTTACTTATACATGTTGGACCCTTGTAGTTTGGTGGGCCCGTATCCTTAATACGGCTTATACGACGGTAGCTACACCCCTGCTTGTTATACATAGAAATTACTCCATTTTTGAAGAAATAACTTTACTATATGAAATATTCATTTTTCTTCAAAGAAGAGAAAAAAAATTAAAAAGTGATCCATCCGTCCATAATTGAAGCACTTTGTACAATTATTTTAAAACTGAGAAAGGAGCAAAGAGAAGTGTTTTGATCGAAATGAATGAGAGGTGTTTGTACAATGATTTATTCCATTTCATAATTATTTAATAAATTTTGAAGTTTTCAAGTCGTTTTCACTTTTTAAGTCATTTATAAAATGTCCGATGTTTTTTTTGTATACAAAAATTATTTTTATGTCCACAGAGAATTGGCATAATTTAAAGTTAGATGTCATTTATTCAACTGTTCTTTATTTCATTTCCTCTGATAATTCAAACTATTCGTAATTAAAAATAAAAATGGTTTAACAGAATAGTAGCTGATGAAATAAAATTCCTTTGGATAACATATTTAGGTCGTTTGACACACGCACCTACTAGAATAGAAACTGAAATTTTTTAAATAATTATAGAATTATTTTTTAACTTATTTTTTATTTTAAACGACGCTTTAATAAAATAATATTTCTGTAAATCAAAATTTATAATAATTTTTGATAAAGTATTTTTTGTACATTCCTCAGCTTAAAATAATTTTTTAAACCTCCAAGCGCAATTTTATAGAGTCAAATTGAATATTTACTATAGTTATTTTGAAATAATTGGTGTTCTTTTTACTGCCAGCAAAAAATTACAGACTTCCCAAAACATTCTAAAGAGTACCATTATTACTTATTTCTTAATATTTCACAACGTTTTTGAGAACTCGTTCCTTTGTTTGACTAGATAAACAACATATCAAACAACCTCTCAAAATTTCAGCGTCTTTTTCCGAAAAACAAAAACATTGGTACGTTTTTTTGTTTAAAAAAAATCGCCACCCGATAATATTCCATTATTTACCTTCATGGATGTCTCAAATAGCATATTTAAAAACGAATAGGATGAAAATTAAAGACTTGTTCTCCGAGGGGGCTGGTACCAGACATCACATGGTTGATGACATCACTCTCTAGCTCCTCCCACTTTCCGCGCCTACTTCCGGTTTCGCAGTGACAAGTCCATGAGCAATCTGAAATTCCCGGCAGTTGTCAAGAGGTGCGGACGAGCTCTAGTGACACATAACAGAGATAAAAATCTATGAACACGTGTCGTTTTTCTTCTTCACACCAGTGAAATCGATCGTTAATTAGTTAAAAACTGTTGCAATAATCGCTGTTTTCAGTAATTCAAATTAATAACTGTAATTGTTAGGATAATATAGCAGTTTTTTGGAATTTATTAAATCGTTGAATTTTAATATATTTAGATTTAGGTTAAGTATTTAAGTGCCTGGAAATATTTGTGAGTTTAAGTAGATTTAGGTAATTTGGATGTTGCTGCATTTGCACATATCGTGATTTATAATATTGTGAGGTGAAAGCTAAACTTAGCTTCAGAAAACTTTGAATTAATAATTGCTTGTTTTTTATCAATTCAATTTTTCCCTCCTTAAGAAATTGGAAACTGCTGTTATCCGCTGTAGGGTTTGAGATATAACTAGTACTATATTTATCAGATTACAAAAGAATATTTCTGATAATCCAAACTGTAAAGTTTGCAAGTAATTTTTAGAAGAAACCCTTCCTTTACCCTTCATCAATTATTGTATCCATATAATATTGAGTGAACTAATTCTTCTTAAAAATGAACGAGGTTCGCTCAGTATCGCTGCTCATTAAGAGCAACTTTACAAGAAATATCACAATTTAAAAAAAAAATACATAATAGACCAGCAAACCTGAAAGAAAACTAGAACTCTACCAAGTCCTGTAAAACAAAATTTTTCGGCATATTTTCGAAGCCTTTCAACAAAACTGCAGAACTTCTCTTTCTTTATATGCCCAAATACCTTAGTATTGTGTTAAACGTAGAAAAACAGTCTATCTTTCTTCAATTGCCGATCATCCTGGATCTGCGAGTTCCTATATAAAACAATCTTTCACTGAGTGAATTAGCAAATACTTCTGGATTTTACATTTCAATCCTAAGACGTGCCCATCAAGTTCAGAAAAGAAAAAAGCATGGAACAGCTGACGGAATTCGTATCCAAGTCCTTCAACCCAGACCGACCCCTGTCCACTGCAGTGAGTGGCTTTCCTCACCTTTTGACCAGTAAACCTGGTGGACCCCGTTCTCTGCACAGCGTGGTGGATCGCCTCTCCGCCCCACACATGTTTCCAGGGCTAGCTCTGGCCCATTCGCACAGTATGGGGCTGAGCCTAGCCGGGGCTCCGCTGCTGCTCGCGCCGCCTCCCCGGCCCACGAGCGGGGGCACCTCATCGCCGTCAAGCGTACTGACCGACAAAGAAGACAGAACGAGAGACGACAATGATAGCAATGACAGGCATGGTAAGCAGTGTTTAATTCTACGAGTATAGATTAAAATAAGTTAATAATTGAATGATATAAATATTTGTTCAATTTGCATGTTTATTTTTTAATTCAAATAGTTTATGATTAGCTAAACATACTTATGAAATAATTTTACAAGGATTTTGATCCTGAAGGAAATAGAAATACCATTTATTTTAATCATACTGTATAATATATTTATATTTGTTAATAATATGTATATAAATTTACAAATTTTGATATATATATAATTTCTAAGTATTGATTCTGTAAGCTCAAACTTCGCTTATTGCTGCTTCCAGCCTTTATTTCAGATTTTTTAAAAAATTTTAATGTAATTACTTCCAAGAAACATGAACAAAAGGTGTACAAGGGTAAAAATAGTATATTTTCTTCAATGTTGAAAAAGTAATTTCTTTTCATTTAAAAAGGCTAAAATAATACTTATACTTATAAATTCAGCTTCTATTCGGAGTATATTTTTATAGTATTTATTGTATATATATATAAAATATTATTACATAAGAATATTATTCGAGAATTCGCAATAAAAGTTTTATGTCGAATGTTTCTATCCATATGTCCAAATTAGAAATAAATTGGCTTATGTTCAGCTTTGTTTTTTAAATAGATATTAATTCAGAAAAGGGAAATGCGCATGAAGGATATTAATTTTGTATTTTAAAAAAAAATACTTTGAAAAATACTACTACGTGTTACGTAAATACTGCGTTTTACCTGTTCCTCTTATGTGAAAATTGTCGCAATATTTTTTTTATTTCCAAAAGAAGCATTTGGATGTGATTCATTATAATTCTTTTAATAATTTCAAATT
>BMAO01035030.1:0-16694 GCA_019973975.1 Trichonephila clavata
TGAGTCAAAGTAATCTGCATTTAATCCTTAGACTTTTAAGAACTAAATATCTGAGATTATAAAAGCCTCATTCAAGTTTTTTTACTTACAATAAAGTTTCTTCAAGCTTTGAAAAAATTCCGAAGTATCTTTAAAAACTTTTTTGCTTTTCCTTTTTTTTCCAGCCAGCTAGTCAATTTAACTATTTTTTAGTTCCTTATCATAAAAATTAAACTCTTGAACACTTAAATTAATGAGACAGTATTATGAACAAGCTAAATTTTCTGTGTATATAAACATGGCTTCTGATGTTTTTCTTTTAAGTTAATAAGAATCAATGCAATTTAACATACATTTGATGAATATTGTTCAACTCAACGTTTCATTTGCATATTAAAATGAAAATGGTATTAGTCTTGTTATTAATTTAATTGCACATGTATATGTAACACATTTATACTTGATGATGATTTTTAATTTCTCGTAACAATAGTCACCAGGCAATTCTAACATACGGAGATATTATGACATATCGATAGCTTCAAATAGCTCCATGAAGCTATTATGACTAATGAATACATAAAACATTGTTAACATTTTTATAAACTTCACATATATACACAATATACACAATTCTGAATATTTCTGAAATTTTAACTAAGTTATGTAGCCATTGGAAAGCAAACCGACTTTAAATTTTATAAAATTAAAGCTTGATATTGAATCAGTACAAAACTAATAACTACTTTTTTATATTGGTACTGATTTTTTTCGTTGTCGCTCGTTTCATCCTTCGAATTATTTTATCTTAATCCTTACAATATTAATATAACATTTCATTAAAACCAGCTCCTAGATACTGAGATATTAAAAGGCAGATATTCATACACATAGAAAAATTTATATTTATATATAACAGAAAATAATTTATTGTAAATTTGATAAGTATAAAGTTTTAATTTAAATCATTTCTCTTTCTATACATAACATACATGTAATTTAATAGTTTCCTGGTACCTATTAAAGTTCTTAAAATTACCATATCTTAATCACAATTTCAAACATACGTATATCTAAGTATGAGGAAAGAATTGTGTGTAAAGTACTTAAAACTTTAATTTCATTCTTTTGAAATTTAAAAAATGTATATGAATAAAATATATTTATAAGGAATTTTCTTAACGAATAATGAATAAAAAAATTAATTATTAGGCGTACAACTTTGCTTCCGCCGTTTTTTTCCGAAATTCGAGGCTTTATTGTAAAAAACTGGTTATACATTTATGATTCAAAATATTGTCCATCGCTGGCCACTACTTTCTCCCATCTTTCGGGCAGCGTACGAATCCCGCGTTGAAAAAACTGGTCATCTTTTGAAGCGATCCACGAATCGATCCAATTTTTTGCTTCTTCATAAGACCGAAGTGCTGCTCAGCCAGGCCGCGTGCCATTAATCGAAACAAGTGATAATCCGAGGGAGCAACTTCTGGAGAACACGGCGGGTGGGGTAGGACTTCCCATTTCAACGTTTCCAAGTATGTCTTGCCACTTTCGCAACACGGGGTCGAGCATTGTCATGCTGTAAAATCACTTTATCATGTCTCTCTTTGTATTGCGGCCGTTTGTCTTTCAATGCTCGTTAATTGCGTTCGATAACGATTGCCTGCGATTGTTTCAGTCGGTTTTAACAACTCATAATACACTACGCCGAGCTGGTCCACCGAATACCGAGCTTGACCTTGGAACCGTGAATATTTGGTTTGGCCGTCGACGTGGAAGCATGGCCGGGATATCCCATGATTTTCTGAGCTTGGGATTATCGTAATGAACCCATTTTTCATCCCAGTCAAAATGCGATGCAGAAATCCCTTCCGTCTTTGCCTTGCAAGCAGCTGTTCACAAGCAAACAAACGCCGTTCAACATCTCTCGGCTTCAACTCGTACTGCACCCAATTTCCTTGTTTCTGAATCATTCCATGACTTTCAGGCCTTGTGAAATGGCTTGTTGCGTCACTCTTAATGATCCTGCCAATTCTTGTTGCGTTTGACACGAGTCTTGATCAAGTAATGCCTCCAATTTTGCATCTTCGAAAACCTTCTCTCTTCCACCGCCATGCTGGTTTTCGACGTCAAAATCACCGTTCTTGAAGCGTTGAAACCACTCTGGGCACATTCTTTCACTAATAGTGGCCTCACCATAGGTATCTGAGAGCATTCTATGAGCCTCAACCGCAGATTTCTTCATATCAAAGCAGAAAATTAAAACCTCCCGCAAATGACGAGAATTTGGCTCGTAAGCTGACATGTTTAATCGAGAATAACTTTATGATGCCGAAACAAATCGACTAATATTTCGATGGCGTTATGTTTACAAATACCTAAGCTTATTGTAGGCTATCTACGATCTATTTATTTCGACTACCACTTACCACTACAGCCATCTATTACAAAACGGCGGAAGCAAAGTTGTACACCTAATAATAACAAAATTCATTCTCTCTCTCTTCTCCTCTCTCTCTCTCTCTCTCTTATATATATATATATATATATATATATCAGTAAGACTCAAATACACAAACAAGTTGCCAATTATACCTTCACGGTTTATTTTAAATTTAAACCTCTTGAAGGAAACTGCTACCACATTAACGTTTTTACTTTCTTCCAAAACATGGAAGAGTTTCTGCACTTTCAACGCCTTCTAGGAAAAATTTAATTGCTAATTACTGGACTTGTAGCAGAAGCAAAGAAACTCATGTTGTGCTCCAGTGTATATTGAATTAAAAAATTAACTCAGTAGAAGCGACAGAGTAAATTAACTGCGAAATTTGCATGAAAATTGCTCGTGACCTCGCTTTGGTTGTCCAGTTCTTTAACTCCTAATTGCTTCTGTCAAGTTAAAGTATTGCTGTAGCCATGGAAAGTATCACAGTGCGTTCGAAAAAGGTTCCGTTTTCAACAAATACGATGTTCTTGCTAGTAGTGCAGTGAATTAATTTTTAAGATTATTGATTTCTTACATTCTTTCTGGGGATATTAGTGTTTGTCAGTTTTTTTTAAAAAAATTGCTATATCGAAAAAAAACCTTCCCCTCCCCCCATTTATATAAAAAAAATCTGGCTTTGAATTTACACACAACACTTGTATTCTATTGCTACTATGTTTATATATAAGCAAAATGTACACAGCAAATTCTATATAACTGGAAAGGGTGTGTCAAGCTATCAGTTTCTGGAGTAGCGTAGGACTGTACGAGAACACGCGCTATCTTGACTACGCATGCAAGTGCTTTGTGCACTGTCCAGTCGGTGAATGCGGTGGTCCAATCTTTATCATCAGTGCGTGATATTTTTTTCCAGTCTACATAAGCAAATATGTGTTGAGATTATATTTAGATAAAATTCAGAACCAGCATCTATGTTTATTATTTTATGACACACACACTACTCTGTTTATTAATCTAATATTATTATAATTTTTATATTAATAAAAATAAAAATAAAATAATTGGAAATTTTTTTTGTTTAAAATGTCAGTTGCTTGTAATATTTCAGAAAGGTTGAAAAAGATTAAGGGTGTTGTAATTACTGTGTGATATGTTAACATGGAAACGAGCACTCTCCACAGTCATTTAAAAACAGTTAATGGAAAAATTAAGAATTGTAGATACTTCCTATACCACTAATGTTAAATTGAGCTATTTTATGTTCTCTTTCTCAGAAAATGCTAAATATAAGAATTCAAATTTTGTCTGTATATTAATTGTGCTTTATATTTATACTGAAGTGAGAGATTTCAAAAATATTGTTTAGTTTTTTCAAAAGCATGCAATGTAAAAGTATTACTATGAATTTTTTGAAAACTGTCATTTTTTGTTACGATAACTGCTCTTTAGCAAACATTTTGGGAATTTCTAAAATGCTCAGTTCAGTATATATAATTATATATCAATAACATAAGAGAAAATTTGCAGGTACATTCATACAGTAGACTCTAAGAAAAAGGTACATGTTGTTTTAAAAACATCATTTTGAGAAAATTGCATTTATTCTATTATAAGTGTCACTGCATCACAAAAATTAGGAATTACAACATGTATTGTCCCCTTTTATAAAACATATCTGAATTTCTTTTATGCAAAATAGGAATTAAAAAAAGTATTAAATTGTCCAGAAAATACATACATAGCATTTTTCATTTTTGTCTAGCGAGATATTTTGTAGCATTTACATGAATTTCCTCAAAATCTATATCAATCTTGAAAGAATTTTCAATTTCGATGCTTTACTTACATCAAAGTTGACCATAAAACATCATGAATGCCTTGTAATTATGTATCAATATGTAAAGGTAATGATTTGGAAATATGTGATTATAAGACATTTCAAAAGTTTTCATTATGGATTTGAATATTCACATACTAACAACTTCCTAATGCATCAGAATACAAGCTTCTCTATATGTTAGACAAATGATTTGTAAAACAGCCAGAAGAAGACTCGGTACTTTTTGTTTTTTTAATCTGAAATTTATTTATTTTTTATGTATGTAGCAAGTGCCTTTCACAACGACAATGACAATATGTCTTTTGTAACTTTATCAGGAACTATTTAACATAAAGATTCAATATTTTGTCTGATAATTAAATAAACTTTTATCTTTATACTTAAGTGAAATTTTAAAAATCAATTGTTCAGTTTCTTTTTCAAAGGTAAGTTTTGCATAACTTAATTAGGAGTTTATAAAAATTTTAACTTTTTGTTACGATATCTGTTTTCTAACTATATGCTTTAGAAGTACTTCAATAATTTCACTTTATACACAAGTATATATCCATACATGCAATAAGTTTAGGTAAAATAATGCAAACAATTTTAAACATAAAATTTTTAGTAAAACAGTGACTTATAGAAAAAATCTTACCTTGTCAAAGTAAGTATCCATCTTAGTAAGTAGGAAACTAAATTACTTACTAATCCTTCTTTTTACCTTTATAAATAATTAACAAATGTTATATTTACTATTCATATGAAATTCTTTAATAATTATTTTAAACATTTTTGATTATATCAGATCCTGTAATATATAGCTATTATATTCGTGTTTCACAGCACAACATTTAACATAGTCAACATTCAGTGTTCCATCTACATGCACGGCCGCGGTGACCGAGTGGTCTAGGCATCGGATCATGGCTAGCGTGTCATGGGTTCGATCTAGTACCACTAAAAGATCCGCCGTGTAGGGGAGGATGCACGTAATCTGTCGAGAGCTCAAACGTCTCCGTTGTGTGGCGTGGTAGTTAGGAGAGGGGGTGCCTGCTCAGGTGTCGTCCGCGTCACTTGACATGGTCAAATTACGGACCGCCGCCAAAAGCCCTCGTGTTGCTAATCAGTGCGACGTTAATATTCTCTCACTCACCATCTACATGCAAATGTAAAATTTTCATTTTCACAAATAGTTCCTACCAACAAAAAACGTGCCTAAAGACGTTTATTTAAAACTATACTAAACTACTGGAGTAATTAGCAATAATAACTTATTACAACTAAATTTAAGTAATAAAAACTAAATTTAATTAAAAAACAGTAAAGATTAAATATAATTTTTAAGTAATTAGAACCACATTTTCAAATCTTTTTTAGCAAATCTATCAGTTAAACTTGTGCAGTTATTGTACAGTTTATCTACAGTTAATTGTGTATGACTAATTGAAAAATGTAGAGGCTTTGTAATTTTTTCTCAGATTTAAGAATACAATATTTACACTTCATCTGTCAAATCGGGCGTGGCAAACCAGCTGATTATTTTTTAAAAGTCATTTTGAAATACTTTTAATTCATAAAATAGCATATATGTTATATCACTGGAGAGGTCATGAATTGGAGATTGTAGAAATATCAG
Source organism: Trichonephila clavata (assembly GCA_019973975.1). Classification (NCBI taxonomy): domain Eukaryota; kingdom Metazoa; phylum Arthropoda; class Arachnida; order Araneae; family Nephilidae; genus Trichonephila; species Trichonephila clavata. The sequence continues at coordinate 5,884 of BMAO01035030.1, forward strand.
ATCCTCAAAATCGACAACATGAAGATTTTTAGCCTACTGACTGACCTTAAAGGAAAATGATCATCTGATGCTCGTAAGTACCCTAAATATACTCAGCATCTTGAATTTCTTGAAAATGAGTACTTTAGAAGAAATTGTATCAAAATTTGCTGCCCTGGAGTGAGTGTTTGTTTATTAGCCCCTTTTCCGTCGTTTCTCGAGCTGAGCTCGGGCTTTGTGAAGCTTCACATCTTACAATCGGTCTTTCCCGATGTACATGTGATTTTTACGGTTTCGAATAATTGAAAAGTACCACTCGGGGGACTTACTACAAAAATGGACGTCCTTCTACTGAGCACCTTCTTTCACGCTTGTTTGAAAGACATTTCGTCGACTCCATTCCTCCAACAGAGAAGAAAGCGAATCCCACACGACAGTGTACTATTTGCTACTCAAAGAGAAACAGTTAAGGGAAGAAAGTAAGAAAAGAAAAAGATTCTGCTGACCAAATTGCGATGTTAGTTTATGTGCAGCACCGTGTCTTCGAATTTTTCATACACGATCAAATTTTGATCAATAACTTCATAATCATTTAATGAAAATGCAAAGAATGTAAATAAAATTTGTAATTCAATATGAAAACTAGGTGTTCTAGTCATTGTAATTATAGTTAGTGTTAATTGACTACAATCAAATGGGTTTTTTGCTATACAGAAAGCCAACTTTACAGGTAAATTTCTCATTTATTTTTCTTACATTAATTTTTAGGAATTTTTTTATAGAATGATGTTGCTAGGATGTGATATCTTCGAAAATATGTATAAGAAATTCACATTTTTTGATCCATAATCCAGAATTAAAATAGCCTGGAAGAGGTTAATATCTCTCTGTAAAAAACCTCGAGGGCTTTTGGTGATGAAACTTATAAATTTGAGCCTTGGTCGAGTGACGAGGACGTTACCTGTGATGGCTTCTCTTTCTCCTAACTTCCGCACCACACTAATGGGCAGGTTACGAGTGTTGACAGATTTAACGTGTATTAGTCTCGAAATACGGTGAAGCTTCAGTAATACTGGGGCCGAACTCTTGAAACGCCGGCCAAGAGCTTGCTGTCTTAGAAAGTTTATCCTTTAAATCCTTTAAAATAGCATTACGCCAAACTTTTTGATACTAGTCATTGCAAAAATGAGCATATTCCTTATCACAAAATAACAGAGTAATGAGTTTTGTTAATTCATTTTATGAAATTATCGAGAATGAAAATTTAAATGAATTACTTTGTATGAAGAATGATGGAATTTTTTTCTTTAACTCTGGATGATTGGACTAGCTAAAGTAATCGTAGTTAAGGAATATAGACATATACCATTATACACAACTGACGAAATCGTCACTCGATACTGTGAGGCTTGGCGTAAAACAATCAAGAAGCTAAACACGGGTGTTGGATAAATAAATTATAACATACATCATTCCCCCCAAAAAATTAATTTAGGATTATCTCCGATAGCAAATTCTTATGATGCTAAAATAATATTAAAACTGGTTTTCTCGAGAAGCTACATTTTTTTTCTTTCTTTTGGATTTAGCAATTGATATATTTGCTACAAAAAACGATGGTGTAACTTTTTTGCACAGGATTAGGTAAATGTGAATAATAATTTATCAGTTGTAGTATTCCAATTTCATTTACACTTAGCAGTTTCTAGCAAATTATGAAAAAAAAATTATCTTGAAACCGATGCCACAAGTAAGGACTGAAAATAACGAGTATGAGTAATTACTATGAAGTGTAAGAGCCTGTTGATATGGAAGATTTTGAAATACCTAATTCTTTATTATTAGATATAATAGTAAAAAAAGTATACTGAATGTAAACTAAGAAATAACTTTAACAAAAATTTTTAAAATAAGAAAATTTTTAAATATATTCAGTATTTTCCTCAAAAACCTTCAGAATTATAAGAAACAAAAATGTGGAGAAAATTTTTTTTTTATTTTTAACTGTTGAATAATATAGAGACCATCAATGAACATAGTACACGTAAAATATTTTTTCGTTTTAACTATAAATGAGATATCTTAATGTTTTTCACTTCTTGAATGAAGATGAAAAATAATATTGCAAATTTATAGACCTTCCTAATGTTTTAGGACCAATAAGGTTAGTGATAATAGCAAGTAGGTAAGACACGAATTTATTAATAAATGGAAACAAATTTGAATTTTTGATAAGTGAATAAAAAAAAATCAAAAATTAAATTAAGCTGCAAGTTATTACATGCCTAACAGAAACTAAATGAAGAAAGAAGATGAACAAGATATTAGTTCTTCTCTATTAAAAAATAACAGATCCTTTGGACAAAATCTTCTGAAGAATGTTTTCCATTAGCTACAAAAACTGACTTTATTAAGTTATCTTGACAAATATTATCAAGATTATATAAAGATTATTCTACAGAAGAAGACAGTGGTGGCAAAAAAAAGTGACGAAGAAAATCAAGACATATCTATGATGAAAAAGACTAAAGATATATCAACAAATAAAAATCTGTTAAAGCCTTAAGAAATAACTTCTAGTCTTCAAACATAAAATAATGATCTTTTGCTTTTAGAGGCTATAGACAGAACAAAAAAAATAGATTCATTCTTTAAGGCTTTGAAGACAATTAAATCCAATTCTTCAATAGTAAACGAGTGTTTTTTTTTTCTTCTTATTTCTGATAATTTTGATTCCAAAATAAAAATAAGAGTAAGAATTAAATCCACAAAGACGCTCTTCGCTTCTTGAATTCATATTTAATTCAATTGAGAAAGTAATAAAGTAATAGATTGTATAAATATATAAAAATTATTGCTGCGATTTTTAAGGTAAACATTTTGTTTATTGTTTTATTTGAATAATTCTTTGTATGTATGCATATGCAATTTACATTTTTTTCCTTATATTTCTTTAATTATCTTAAGGGAACAAAGTTTTTTTTAAGCTCATGTATATTTTGGTTTTCATCCGTAGAACCTTACACCAGTTTCATAGAAATGTTAAGAACCGAAAACCAGCTTTTTGAAAAGTCAGTTTTCTTGTAAACCCTAACAGATATATATATATATATATATATATATATATATGTAATAATCCCCATAAATTTAATGTTCCATAGTTTTTAATTACCTATTGTCCATCCCTTCAGGACCCACGTTTACTTAATAACTTAGTTAGCCACCTAACGGTAGCCTTTTGAATTAACTACATTTATCCACCCACCAGTATATGCCTTCCCACTTACTATAAATATTGAGATTTCTGGAAACCGCTCTCTTCCGTCTTTATCTTCAATCATGTAGCAGGTTGCAACGCGTAGTGTCTTGGTTTTCTTTGTTCTATGCGTTGTGTCGTGAATTCCCTGTTATTTGTTTAATATGTGTGTGCTTATGCGGTTCAAGGTGGGCAATAAATAGATTTCCAGCAAGAAAAGGCTGCCTCGCTAATATGAACAGATATAAAACATCAACAATCATAAAAAGTGGATTTAATATTAAGGCATCTCTGCCACCGGCCACGTCTATTATACATATATATATATATAATTCTACTAGAATATTTGAAGTAACTAGAATCAGACTTGTACAAGACTTTAATTTTCAGAAAACAGCTCAAGAGGCATTTTTGTCACTGAAACCGTGGAACCACTGAATATCATTTCTCCTACTTCTCCATCACAATAAAACTTTTTTAGAAAAAAATTTCTATATCAACAATAAAATTTACAATCATTAGCTATTGTGAGTTTTATTTTAATTATTACTTTTAGTTTGATGAATTAATTAATTTGATATATTTCAACAAATTATATTTTTTCAGTAAGTAAATTTTCATCTTTTCCTTGCACAAATTACTAATTAAATGACGAATAACCAAATTTTAATTGATAAGATTTCTTATACTGAGAATAAGTTAATTACAACGCAACTTGTTTCTTATGTTAATTTTTAAAAGAAAATAATACATGTTTTAAGTAACTTAAAACTTAATTTTTATAAAAGAAGTTTAATGACTAATTATTTAAAAAGATTAATATTTATCTGATTATTTTCTTTAACCTGAATAATTTCCAAACCATAATACTATCTATTTTAAAAACATGACCTTTCAAAAATAGCATTTTATAAACACACCAAGAAATAATTTTTAAAATGTGCAGAAAAGTTAATGAAAATTACTGTTCCGTGTTAAACTTTTTAATTGTTCATCTACGAAGGAAGTCTTTTGAGCACCGAATACAGAGTACTGCAAAAATTACCTGATAAATATAAAATTAAAGTGTAAAATAAATTATTTGTAAGATTGGCAAGCAAGTAAGACTAAATTTTATTCATCCAGTACTAGTATATTTTATCCGCATTATTTTACTATCATGTTATCATTTTTATCTATCTCAGCAATGTTAGTCTAGACATTAATTTTGCATTTTTGCAACACCACAGCAAATTCGGCTTGCTTGGTCATAAAGGAAAGCCATACGAGCCTAAAACTAGTGAACAAAGAAATAAAAATTCAGAACAAATCTCAATTCAGTTTTCTGTTGTGTTTCATGTATTTTGTATATGCTAATAAATCAAGAGAGATGTGCAATAACATTCTTCGTTTGTGTCTCCTACACACTAAAAAGGAAGGATTTGCAGCTTCTCCAATCTTTTCTGTAAAGGAACGATGGAAGAAGAATAGTAGCCCATACTCAGTTTTCTGCCGTGCACATACTTAGAATACTATCTTCGTCATGTATGCATATCATGCATAACATTGCTTCTTTACTTTTTATTTGATCTGAAAACATCTGAAATTTATTGCAGCTATTTTTTACGTGATATAAGATATTTCACAAACCTAATGATCTAAAAATAAGAAAATATATTCAGATAAAATATTTTTATAATAGCAAATAAAATTAAAGTATTTCAATGATATTTAAACATTGAGAGTATTTCATTTTTTGATAAAGTATCTTCCCTCACACCCTATTAATGATTAAAGAACATCTGTGTGAAATGTTTTATTCACTGTTCTTATGAATTACAAGAGAACAATTACATATTCTTTTTCTAGTATGTAATTGACTTATTATAAGATTGTAATGTAAAAAAACAATCGTGTAAGAATAACATATCTTGAATAAATTTCGAGAAAATATGTTTATTATGTTCTCTTTGCTAAGCAAAAACAATAAAATACATATAATACTGGAAAAAATTATTTGGAGGAACCAAAAATTGTGTTTTTATTTCATGTATGTTTAATATACTATGATGTAAAACTGAGAATATATTTTAGCGCAGCAACAGCTCAAAAGAAATTTTTAATAATGTTTCGAATAATTATAAACTGAAGTTTTTATTATATATATGAGTAATTTAAATGATGCAGTTGTGATAAACTAGTTTGTACATAAAGTAAAAATGATCATGAAGTGGGTTGAGCAAACTTGTTAATATAAATTTAGATCCAACTTGTTACATTTTCAACATAAAAATAAAGGGTCAAGTTCATTAAAAATCAGCAATATTGGGACAAATTACAAGGGGTGATCAAATGAAAAGGTACGAAACGACAAAAAAAAAGGAAACAGTTAAATATTTGCGTATTCCGCCAAGGGAGAATGTAGCGATACATCTCGGGATGCCATTGGAGACTCTGACTGGGATCGGATCATGCGCGGGTGCCCGCATGCGCAGGAGAAAGCAAAGGCTCTTATAAAATGCCGCGTCCAAATGATGCGAGCACAGAATTACTCGAGCACAGAAAAAGCATTAACTTCGATGTGTACTGTGAGACACTCCGACGTCTACGCAGGTCCATCAAGAACAAAAGACCGGGGCTGCTCACGGAGGGTGTGGTTCTGCTCCATGATAACGCGCGTCCACACGTCTCCAGAGTCACACAAATGGAACTGGACAAGTTCCAATGGGAGACGTTGGACCATCCCTCCTACAGTCCGGACATGTCACCCTGCGATTTCCATGTGTTTGGTCCACTGAAGAAACACCTGAAAGGAAAGCGCTTCAACTCGGACGACGTACTCAATGACACTGTGAAGGACTGGGTCTCGTCACAGCCACAGGAATTCTGGGAACAAGGAATCCTCCGGCTTGTTCATCAGTGGGATCGTTGTGCTTAGGCCTATGGTGTATATTTTGAATAAAGTCTATATTTGCACCCACCGTGTCGTTTCGTACATTTTCATTTGATCACCCCTTGTACATTTCCTGTTCCAAATTTTACAGGTCTTCAACTTTTTTTCTTTTCAATAAAAATCCTGCTTTTCAAAGATATAGCATGGAAAAACAATTGTTTAGCTCTATTTTATTTGTTCAGTATTTATATCTTAATTTACCTTATTGTTGATAAATGGCTATATTTTGGCTTGCTAATATAATTGTACATTATAAAATTTTTTTGTATTCTCATTCTTTTTTGTCTACTTTCCATACTGACAATTTTTTATTATCAACTATTTTTCTATTGAAGAATGTTTTCTTTGTTTCTTGCGCATTTATATTGACTCTATCAAAGTGAATGGAATGTTTTCCTCGACAATCATTGTAGCATAAATTATGTTCTAATGGGTTAGCTATTGCAATTGTAAAGGGAAGGGAAAATTTACTTGGAACAAAAGTTAAACCCTCGTAAAAAGCCCATACAATGCCAGTCTTTGCAGCTAGCTGTAGTATAAATTCAATTCAATTCTGTTAAGTTTTCCAACATCATTTAGCCGAAACTTTTCGGTCCTTTATCACAGAAATTACGTATGTTTTAATTTTGCGATATATAAGATAGTTACGAAAGTTAGTCATTTCCCCTGTTTCTTATTATAATCCTATGTATAACAATAACTACATAAAATATTTTTTGCAAACTTTTTAAATTCCTTTCGGTGTTTCGGAGACCTAAAAAAGTTTCAGGTTCATTTACAGAGAACCATGCTTTAATATACATTTAAAAATATCGAATACGTATTGAAAGATTTGGATGAGAGATTGAATAAATTTGCGTTTTTAAAGAGAAGTTCGAAAATATATTTGTACTGATTTATAAATATATTGTACATCTCAACATTACCACAACATCAGTAATGTATTAAAACGGTTTTACTTTTAAATATTCATGTATATCAGAATGATAAGCTATTTCAAATTTAGCAATGTGTTATGGGATTGTTTAATTATCACATCGATATAATAAAAAGCATGACAAAACAGAACAATAACCATTAACCGCGTTTCTGCTTATGGTTAATAAATGTATGGGTTAGTGTGAATATATATGTACTACTGTTTGTAAAAAATGCAACACCATAAAAGAATCTTCAGAATTAAATGAAATTTAATGCACAAGCGACGTGTATTAATTCAAGTAATTGACGAAATTTTCAAAGCAGAAAAAGAATATTAATTGTCAGAAATTAGTATTTGGTATAGCCAACACGCGCTACAATAAGTTCTGGTATACGACATGGAATGGAGTCAAACAGATTTTGAATGTCTGCTTGTGGAAGAGAATTCAATATTACTTGCATGCGTAGCAAAAGTTCATCTTTTGAAGCTGCAGGACGTGCAAGACTCTAACGAACCAAATTCCACACGGATTTAATAGGCGACACATCCGCCAAATATGCAGACCAAGCAAGAAGATGCATGTGTTGGGCTGAACAGAAGTATCGAACAGTCTTTGCAACATGTGGGGGGTGCATTATCTTGCTAAAAGATTGCTCCAGGGATGCCTTAAAGGAAGTGAACTACTTTCGGCTGTATCACTTCCTGGAAGTACCTGTTGCTATTGCTATACACTCAATGTGTAGCAAATTGGATCGTCCATGATACGAAATCGCACCCCAAACCATAACTCTGGATGTTAGGCCACAATGTCGTCCGATACCGCACTCTGGAATGCAGCGTTCACCGGCATAGCGTCTAACACGAATGCGGCCGTCATGGTCCCACAAATTGAAGCGTAATTCACCTGAAAAGACAACTTGGGGCCAATCAGCTTGCCAGGCTTTGTGCTCATGATCCCATTGCAGACGTATCCTTTGATGGTTTACCGTGAGGGGGATCCTGTATAAAGGCATCCTTGCACGCTATCCACGTTGCAGCAGACGTTGACGAATTGACGAAGCCGACATTATAACACCTGTAGCTATAGACCAAAGTACTGCCAACACACACGGCCTTGTTGAAGCTGTACATTCATTTACCACCATGTGGAGCAGGTGTCGACCGTCGCACTTTGACGTTACTGTCCGTCGTCCACTGCTTCCATGTGCATTATCACTAAAGAACTGTTTCTCTGAACATGAACTCCCATTGAGCGATAGAAAAATCCTCCTTCTAAAAGATTGATAATCCTCCCCGTTCAAACTCCGTAAGTTGCTGGAATTTCTCCTTATTTCTTCGTGGAGGCATACTTAGTTCTCTCTAAAACGTTCGCCACTAACAAATAATCATAAACTATTTTCAACGTTCCGCTACAGCCCTCTATTTGTACGCTTTTAGCAACAGTTCAGAGGGCGCTGAGCTCGCCACGCAAGCGTGGTGGCCCTGAAACTTTACTATCTTACGTAACATCCTATAATTGATATTTGCTGCAAAGTTCATTTAATTCTGATGATTCCTTCATGGTGTTGCAATTTTTACAAACAGCAGTGTATATATATATATATGTTTCCTATGCTTTACAAACTAACTCTTTAAAAAAATAAAATTTCTTTTAATGGATTTAAAATTGAGTTTCTATGATGTTGTACATAATTGTATTTATAACTGTTAAGGTATCTAATGAATACTCAAATATATTTCTTTTTGTCAAAAAACGTTAGTTTTCCTTTAGGTTTGAGTTGCGTTTTTAATTTTAATTAATGGAAATTTTATCAAACCTTGAGAAATCAAACATGTTAAAAGCAAAAATAATTAAAGAAATCGAATTAAACAAAATTTAATAGTTTTAAAAATATTATACTCATTTAAAATATACTTCATTATCTTTCCATTAAATTGTTTCAAACTTTATATATATATATACAGAGAGAGAGAGAGAGAGAGAGAGAGAGAGAAAGAGTATATGAATAAAACATAGCTGAGTATATACAAAGGAACACCCCACTAAACTAAGATAGGAGAATAACAAAATTTAGAAGAATCTGAAATATTGAGCAATTAAAATGCAAAAACAGAGAGTCATTAGATTAAAATGAATAACTATTACAATTCCTTAAGCTATCACTATTAGTAAAATAGTGTTAAGCATTGTTTTACAGGATCCAACCATCCACTTCAGCAGAAATTTTAGATATAATACAAGAAAAGAATACTATTGAAAATTTTGCTTATATCTACACGTGGAATGAACACAAAACAATAAAAATAAAAAGAATGAAAGGATATTGGAAAAATAGAATTTTTCCCAATAGAGATAATTAGAAATACAAAATGTCAAAAGAATTAGCATGAAAAACCCTATATTGTGCTAACCAATAGTTTTTAAACAAATGTCCATTACTACAATCTGACGCAACGATATGACGTGTTGATGTGAATAATTAAAAGACAGTCACCAATTGATAATTAGTTTGTAACTAAACTAAGCGTAAGGTAAATTAAAAAATAAAGGCTATAATAATTTTGAAATATATTTAAAAATGAATTAAACTGATAGCTGTAATCCAGGCGATGTTGACAGAATCTTTTATAATTATTATTTTTAATTCATTGTCAGAAACTAAATCCTTTTTTCTTTGAAAAAAATTCGGAAAAATACTTCTAAATATGTATATGTGTAGTTTACTACAACAGAGAGAATAACATTCTTATAATGTTAAATTCAAAAGGTCTTTTTTAAAAAAATGTTACTTGTTGAAATTATTCTTGACGTTTAATGAAGGTCGAAAGAGTTTGCTGACTCATTATTATAATTGGTTTTTAATAATTTCAAATATTGTGGATAATAATTCAAACTAGGAACGAAATCTACTATATTACTAAAATAATGAAGTCATCGATGTTTCTAAATAAGTAACAAGAGTTGTTATTAACTTTTTCATGTTCATAATATTATAATAGTATATGGTTCATATAGTTTAATATACATTAACTAAACATTTACTAGTAGTCCAGATTTGAGGCAGTTTTTTAATTTCTTATAATAACAGTTATTACGAATATACATATATATTATATATATAAATTTCATTTAATACTAACTGAATAACGGTATATATATATGTGTGTGTGTGTATGTGTGTACACATATACATAATAATCTCAATATAATTTCTATCAACATCAATAAGGGAATACAACCAGTGTTTGTTTTTAACACTCATATTGTATAAAATATGAGTGTAAAAAATTGGGATATTTAACATTTTAAAATCCAAATAACTGATTTTAGTTCTTTTTTTTTATTCTTTGAGTTATCAAGTTTTACAGGTTGAAATTCAGTTTTTCACATTTTTTTACTCCATCAGTTAACTAGATTATTTTTCTTTCAAATTATTTTATGAAGATTACATTGAAAAAGGTTTTTTTTCGAATTGTGAATTTGTAGGCAAAAAAATTAATGGATTTTTATATTGTCACCAGTGATATGTTGTTGTATTTTGAAATACTTCTCATCTGTTGAAAATATAAGAATTTTCATATTTGGGTCAGTTAGTGCAAATCTACAGGATATGACTTTCTGTTGAAAAAAAGATATTGCACAAGTTGATATAATGGAAAATGAATGCCATGCAACACGACTTTAAACTGTGTGGCTCATCCCCTTAGGCGAGCGTGAAGTC
>BMAO01035031.1:0-32593 GCA_019973975.1 Trichonephila clavata
AAATTTCAAAACATTTTTAAAAAAAGGAAAAACCAGGAACAAAAAGAAAGGGAGAAAATAAAAAAATGCTAATGAAATATTTAACTTCTATTGTGCGTCAATTAACATAGCTCAATTTCAACGCAAAGAGATGTTGAAGATATTTTTATTCGAATACGCAAGAAAAATTCAAATATAAACACAGATTTTGCAGTAGAAATCTACAACAAAATATTGATAATGATAGAAGATTTTTGCAATTTACTATTCAATTAGCATTAGCAATTGTTATCAACAAATTTAAGAGCCTATTTTAAAAACAGAGTGGCTTATATCTGAACACTGACTGTTGTAAATTAAATATTAATTAAATAGATGGCGCTGCAAGTCATGTGAGAGATGTTTAAGCGTTTGGCTTGTAGAGTCAGAGTATGTAATGTTCTTTGTGCTGTGTACTTGTCTTCTGTGTTGTCTGCAAAATAAACAAAATGCCAAAAGATGAACTGAATCATTGAATAGAGAATGAATGATGCATTGGAATTATAATAGTCTACCTGACCTTGGAATATAATAACTAAGGAAATACAATACTGACTGCTTCACACATGGACAATTATTTGTTGTCAGGGTACTTAAATATTATCACTGTGCAGCCAAATTGCCGCCATGCAAATCACACCATTTTCCATCCAAATCTGATTTTTTTTCATAAAAAACGTTAGAATCTTTGTTGTTTAGATATTAAGGTGCAATACGCATGGCACCAATTTTGTTACAATGATGCTAATACATAAGTACCGTTGTGTGTTCCAGAGCAGCAGTCATCAATTGGTGAGAAATTTTTGATGGTCCACTGAAAAATTGAGATATTATTTACCCTTTTGTGAAGATTCAGTTTAAAGAAAGTTGAGCAACAAATATGGATTATACTTTAATAAAAACTTTTAGTTACCACTTTTAGCAAATTTCCTGAGTTTAGCAATTTTTTCAGATTTTCCAACCAAATTTGAAAGGTAACCACAGTAAATTGGTGGCAAAACACTTCAGTCAGTTGATTGTCGGATTGTTATTGCTTTTCATGAAATTTATTTTCAGGTGTATGGAAACGTAAATATAGCTTTAGTGGTCTGCCATATTTATAAAGTTATCATTGAGTGGTTCATGGAGTGCTGAAGGTTGGCAACTGCTGCTCTAGAGTAGGCACACCAGACAATTTTTGTATCTTCACAGACAATGAAGCAACACAAAATGACTACCCATAAGCATTGTAAAATTAACCCTTAGACCTCAAGAAGAGCCATTTTAAATTTATTTTCAAACTTGGCATCTCTCCACAATGTAAATAATTTTAGATTCATAACATAAGGACAAAAAAAAAACATAATAACTTGGAGTATTCTATTAACAAATTACAAATGAAAATCTGTTTATAAAAGTTTTGTTTATGTATATTCACACATATTTTTTTTTAAAAGAAAAGTCATACCTCAAGTGCAGGCGGTCAAAAATATTAGAAATGAGTGTTCTCTTTTCTTTCTTTTTAACCAGACTGAGCCACATGAATGTGTGACAGGGTACAGCTACCTATAAGTAACTTAAATGTTAAAAAGCTATCAAAAACAAATTAAAGTTCAATATTTTGATAAAATCACCAAAAATAGTTCCAAACAAAGGTATTTGGGTACCTATTGGAACAGTCAACTCCAATTTTCTATGTGTCACACACAGTGGATTGGCAACCATGTGCTTCCTTTTATATAATGTTGCCAATACAGTTGCGATAATATGTAAATACCAAAACAAACATAAAATATAAATCAGGTAATCTGAATTTTCTCATTTGTATTTCATAGTAACATCAAATAAAATTTTGAAATCCCACAAAATAGATCCTTTGCGAATCTAATGTTACTGCCCCAACTTTTAGAAATTTCAACAATTTACTGGAAAAATTCACAGCCAAGTGCAAAAATTTTATTATTGTGCAAAAACAGTCACATAATAATTTTCCCTTTTTGAATGCATATTGCAGCATTTGGCAATGTCTTATGATTTTATGTAAATGGTCGACAAAAAAAAATGTAAACACCAGAAAATAAAAATTATCTATTTATTTAATTAAAAATCACTGGAAAAAGATAAAATACTTGGAAGATTTCAATTGATACACTACTTGTTTGTGGAGATATTTTGAAATCACGGCAAACAGATCCATTAGTGTACAGAATTAGAATTAGTATTTTGTACATGAAATATAAACAAATTGTATATATATAATTGAATATACAGTTGCAATTGTATAAATCCCGAACTTAAAAATAAATTGAAAAATGAAATACAATACTAACATCAATTGACACAAACAGAACTGAATAACTTTATCAATGCGAAAGCATAATTTGAAAAAAAAAATCACAATCACCCACTTCCTCAACATGTATTTGAGCCATCTGTCTGCATCTCGTTCACTGATGCCTATTCGAATTTGATGTGCAATTACCCTTAACACTGCTTTTGCCAGCCCAATGTGATGACCTTAGTTTGATTTTCTGAAATGCAATTTTACGTACTGAAGCCAATTGACCGCACTTAAAAAGAAGGTAAAAACAAAAACGTATGAAATTACAAAACAGCTCTGAATGGGCCTTGTATCCAAATTCCTTTGGGCCCTTTTTGAGATATGAGCACCATGTTAGTGGGACTGTCGTAACATTTGTTGGGCTCCTGTTGATTGGTGGCCCTGCATCATTGATACAACTGATAAAGTGGTAGCTACATCCCTGACAAAAGCAAACCGTAATAACTTCTAGTATTCTGCTAACAAATTACTAATGGAATCTGTTTTAAGAAAATTATAACGAAGTTAAATCTCAAAAACAAAATAAGGTTCAATATTTTGATGTATCAGAAAATATTATTTTTACAATTATATTTCAATAGTAATATCAAATGAAAGGTACTTACGTATTATCGCAAACTATCGGCGACATTGTATAAAACGAAGCACATGATTGCCAATTTAGCGCGTACAACACATGTGAAAATTTAATTACCAACTTGGTGAGTATCTTGAACGTTGGCGATTGTTGCAATAATACGTAAGTATCAAAAAAATGTTTAAAAATTGTCAAAAATGGAGAAAAAAACATTCTTATTAAAAAACCGTTGATCAATTTCGCCAAATTAGAATGTTGCCAAGTGAGAAAAAAATACTGTGTCAGAATGTACGGAACGGTTTCCAAACATTGAATGCATATCACGGCATTTGGAGACGTCTTTTAATTCGAAGTAAATGGCCAATGGAAAAAACAATGGTATAAAAAGCTAAACATAAAAATTATATAATGAACTGATTGAATTTAGGATTTCTGGAGAAAGATAATAGGATAATTTCAATTGGAACGCTACTCGTTAGTTCAGATCAGTAAGCCAGTCATGTTATCGTCAAAACTATGAGAAATTTTAACAATTAAGCAGAAAAATAAGTAGCGTACAGAAGTCAATTATAATTTTCATTTTCGCTTAGTAAAGAGAAATAAATTAAGCCTAATATTACAGAAAAAACGCGACATAAAATATAAGCAAAATTGAAAACATCGCGCGATAATACTATCCGAGTGTTGCCAAAACTACAAAACAAAATTTTAGTTAAAAGAATAATCATTAAAAAAATGATTTATTTGAAAAATAATCCTAATTAAGAATCAAAGAACAAAAAAATAGATAAATATTTCAATCTTTAATCATAATTTTTAAAAACTATATAGTAATTTTGAAAAAAATGTGCGTAAAGTATAAATTTCCGCATTCAGAGAGAAACGCGACATCATATGACGTCATAACACCGAAAAATTACTTAAAAATTAAATTTCAAAAAATTTAGAGGGAATTACGAAATAATAAGTACATAAGAACCCGTCCGGATTCAAGTACAACGTTATGTCAAATTTTCAGAGTAAATGCTCCAGTAGTTTCGGAGATTAGCGGCTTTGAACAAACACACATTACATTTTTATTTATATAGATATATTTAGATATCTTGTTCAAATTTTCAATCGTTTATAGAATACTTTCTATTCATCCATTCAAGTTAAAATACATTTTTTTAAAACTTGTTATACACTTGATGTTAATACAGTTTTTTTCAAATATTAATTCATTAATTAAATTAAATTAATGAATAAATAGCAGCAAATCAAAATAATAGTCCAACAGCTTATATAGAAAGGAAAATTGTTTGTTGTGTCCCTGTAGCACAATGGATAGCACGTTGGACTTCTAATCCGGAGGTCGTAGGTTCAAATCCCACCTGAAGCAGTCTGATTTCTGAGAATGTGATCTCATTTTATTATACTATTTTATTAGAATAATTAAATTTAATGAATGAATAAAAGTAAAACAAAAAAAAATAGTCTAACACTATATATAGAAAGAATAATGGAAAATCGCTTTCTATTTTGTTACTTAATATTGTGATTCTGTCTTATGTGTATATACTTATTTATATTAATTGTAACTATTTAATATAAAGTAACTGTATAAAATAAAATGTTTCTTTGTTGACCTAAATAGGAATTGACTTAAATTTTTTTTTATACTTCTTGCTTGTGATTTCCTTTAACATGAAAAAATATTTCAGTCCCTTCAGTTTCGTGTTAAGGTATCATTTTTCGTGGTTGCGACAACTTTTTTTTTAAAAAAAAGGTGATATGGGGATTTTTTTGTTTGTTATTTTTAGATTTGTTTAGTGCATTTTAAGAAAAATGTGCTAAAATTAAGAAGAGAAAAAGAAATTATTATTACTAAAATGGGAAAGAATAGGTCAAAATTGACAAAAGAATAGCATAAATGCGGCCCATTCTGCACCAAAGGTTTATGAACAAATTTTCAATTTTTTCAATCTAATGTGTTGCTACATTATTCAATTTTGAAATGACCTTCAGGATAAGAGATATTTTCTTTTTTTACAAAAACTAGAGCACTTTATCTCGGTTACTATATGAAAATGCTTAAAAAGACAGTGATTCTATTCACATAAGGGACAGTAATTTTTGTAATAAAGCATGATTGATAAATCTGAAGGTTAAAACAATTCTACTATTATACAGAACATACAGAAAAAGTTTCAGTTAATTATGTTCAAAACTTTTTTAGCAATCGCTGACCCCGTTCGATTATTTTCAAAAAATCCCATTTCGAGTAAAACGTGTTATAAAGCATGCCATCTTGCTTAAAGTAATGGCATCTGCTTTTACTAAAACACTTGTAGTGTTTGTTCTAGTAAACGGAAAATGATAAACTTGGTATTTTTATAAAGCTAATAAAATGGCCCATAAAATAAAATCATAAAAAAAAATTGTCAATTTTTGGCAAAATTCACAGTTTAGGGTAGTCGGATACTGTCGGATATATTCAGTGAATATTTTAAAAAATATTTTGCACATGATTTTACCAATTGCATAAGCTATAAATATATTATTATTGTATTATATTTTTAAACTCTTATTTAAGGTTAAAAATTTTAATACGCTCTTTGTATGTGTGCTTTCAATGATATCACACACACACAATGCTCTTCTTAATCTATCACACCAACAGAACTAACAAACAATAGACCACACCAAAGCTAATCGAAATACTAATTTTCTCATTTAATAGCTTTGCGCGAGCGATTCTCTCTCCTGCAGGTCAATAAACTATTGAACTTGAAAATATATTCTAGGAAGAGTAAAATCAATTCCGAGAAATTCCAAACGCATGGATAAAAGAAAAATGAAACTCTCCAATAAAACTATATAACTAATTCTTTGAAACACTATAAACTCTGGCGCCCAGCGTATTTTAAATAATGAAGCAAAAACAAATAATCTTCAAATGAGAAATGTGATGGACTTCCGACAGAGTGATTGAATTTGAAGATTGAAAGAACGAAAATGATGTTTTAAAAACTTTCCCAACATTAGATGAAACAAAGAAAGAGAAAAAAATAGTTCTTTCGAATGTTTTGAAGTATTTTATTTCCCGAAAATCTAAACAAAATTTTTAGCGAATTCATAGTTGTAATAATAATAATAAAAATTATTGTTTTAGGCATGATCATGATTATTCAAGCTTGAGAAATAATAATATCATAGTTTGAGAAAAAAATGAAACAATTTGTGCATATTAAAACGGGTAAAGATAATATGTCGTTTCATATTTTAAAATCATATTTCTAATAGAAAAAAAGTATGTGAAGTCATGAGCCAGTCTATATTATATAAAAAGTTGCATTTCATGAAGAATTAATGTACTAAAATAAAGCTTTGTGGTTTCCGTTTTTAAGCTTTTATTATTCGATTATCTTTTGATTTCGGAATTTTTTGTTAAATATCCTTTGAATTTGTAAAACAAAACAAACATTTTATTGAAGGTTTTAGAACTCTAAAGCTGTTAATAAAACTTTTGAGTGTGTGATTTGCTTTACGAAATAAGAATTCTACAAGCTACGCTTATTTTATTGAACATCAAGCAATTCAGATATTTTTAACTGTCATTTTTTGCAATTGAATTGGAAAAATAATGCAATTTTTTACATTATTTTTATACACATTAATATTTTTTGTTCAGTTTTTTTTACTTGTTTCTTGAGATAGTATAATTTCGATTAAATCGAATGTAAGTAAAGTTCTAAGTAATTCAGACAACTGGAACTCGATCTTTTATTTATTTCTGTTTTACTATGTCTTCTTTCTAAAATCTATCTTATTTTTTATTTATGTTTTCAAATAAATATATTTCAAATAATTACAATTTTTTAATTTTTATACGTACTTAATACTTTAAAATAAACTCGTTAAATCTAACATTAACAAATTAATGAAGGGGATGGAACTTAAAAGATGTCCATCATCTGATCAATTTTAAATTATTCTAAAAAGAGCTTTAGAGAGAGGTTTATTTTTACTTATTAATGTAAACACGCAAACGAAATTCCTTCAGTGCTTGCATTCAATCTATAAAGAAAAAGGATTTATCTCTTTGTGTTTACGAGGAATTATAATCTGCACAGAGTAAGAAAGACATCTCTGTTGAGGGGAGCCCCCCCCCCTCCTCCAATCTATTTTTATCTCATTCATGAACGATGTATTGATATCTATGAAAGGAAGTTGAATTTCAAAGTGTTATTACCCTTTTTCATCTACGGCAAGATTAATTTAAATTACTTAAGAAAGTAAAAAAAAATAATAATATTAAATAATAATGCAAGTAAATAAACGAAGCAACAGCTGTTGATTTAGATGCGAAGGTTTGACGACCGAAAAATAATCGATTTGGACAACAAAATTGCGTGAGCATTTTCGACGCGAGCTCTTAAGCGCTCTGATATGGTACTTCTATTGAAAGTTCAACAACAAACACATCGGAAGCTTTTCCATTATCTTGTCCATCTATTCGCTTATTATATGCGCATTCGCGAAAGATTATTACATACGCTGCATGTATAAAAACTTTTTCCTCCTTTTGCCCGATGGTCCACAAATTAGATGTTAGAAAATAAGAAAAGAGAAGATTACATTGAGGTGTAGAAATGGTAATTAATGACAGGAATTTGAACTCATAATGAAGTTACTTAAAGACTCTGTATTGAATAGTACTAGAGGTTGAAATCTATGAATGAACAGTCAAGCAACTGTTCGCATGGCTTTGAAGAGAAAGCGGATGTTGAGAATATTGAAATTTAGGGGACTGAAAAAGATGATGTGAGTGCAAAATTTATTTTCTGATCTGAATTCCTTTCAGAAGGCCCACCATGGGAATATTGGATTTAAAATTTTGCATTTAAAACTACAGTGATATATGTTTAACACGAAAACACTTAGGGTATTCGACTACCCTAAATTGCGAATTTTGCCAAAAATGGACAATTGTTTTTATGATTTTATTTTATAGACCATCTTATTAGCTTTATAAAAATGCCAAGTTTATCATTTTCCGTTCACTGGAACAAAAAGTACAAGTGTTTTAGTAAAAGCAGATGCCATTACTTTAAGCAAGATGTCATACTTTAAAACGCGTTTTACTCGAAATGTGTTTTTTGAAAATGCTCAAACAGGGACAGGGATTGCTCAAAAAGTTTTGAAAATAATTAATTGAAATTTTTTGTGTATGTTCTTTATAATAGTAGAAGTGTTTTAACCCTCAGATTTATCAATCACTGTTTTATTACAAAATGTACAGTCCCTAATGTAAATATAATCACTGCTATTTTAAGTAATTTCATATAATAACTATGATAAAGTGCTCTAGTTTTTGTAAAAAATTAAAACATCGCTTATATATATATATCCTGAAGGTCATTTCAAAAATGAATAACATAGCAACACAGCAGAATGGAAAAATTGAAAATCTGTTCATAAACTTTTGATACAGAATGGGCCCCCTGTTTATGTTATTTTTTGGAAATTTTTACCATTTTTTCCCCCTACTTTAATAATAATAGTTTCCTTTTATCTTCTTATATATAATTTTAGCATATTTTCTTAAAATGTACTAAAAAAATCTAAAAACCACAAAAAAATCTCCATACCTCCATTTTTTAAAAAAAAAGTTGCTGCAGTTAGTCGGATACCTTAGGATGAAATATCGGTTAACACGAAATAATGCAACGGTCCCGACAAATTACTATGTATTTTCATGCACTTTTTCTCTTAACACGAAACAAAATCACTTAACATGAAAAGATTTTTTTTCTGGGAATGAACAAAATACGGAATATACCAGCCGCGCAGGCTGCATTTAAGAGGGATGTGAAGTGAAAGAGAAGTGGTTTGACATGTTTCGTAGAAAAGAGGCTAACTTGGCTTTGAAATACCCTCATAATAGCCTGTGATACGACACTGTGTCTTCACGACACTGTGATACGACACTAAGCTGTCTTCACCATCCACCTCTACAAACGCCACACCCCAAAAACATCTCTTCTCTCATCAATTGTCTTTGGAATCCGGTGACGAGTACATCGCAGTGAGAGTAAAATTCAATGAGTTTTTCTAATTTATTCTAAAAATATCTATCGACATAGATTGAATGCCATAAAACAAAAAAGATAACAGCTTTTTTCGTCAATAAAAATAATTACGTACAGTATGCATTCTTTTATTAGTTGTTTTTAATACATAAATTTATACTTTTAACAGAGGACTTTTAAATTCTGTATAATATTTATACTGTATATGATATGAACTTTTTAAAAATACTTTAAAATAATTTTACACATATGTAAAATTGTTGTTTTATTACATAGTTTCAAATTTAAATGTGCTAGAAAAAAAATTTTCTTCGTGTATTTTGAGAGTTTTTTCCTACCCTCTTGATAATTCGAAGTTTTTCATTGCATTATATATATAAAAAATTGCTGTAAATCTAAATAAGTAAAGCAAAAATAGAAGTTTAACCAGACAGTATAGGTCAAAATATGATAGTCTCAGTAATATAATAGCAAACTCTTGGTCCTTAGGACTGCAGGTTTAAACATAGTTTTTAGACCAGCCAAACTTCATCTGTAATTTGTCTGTGCTATTGAGCAATTGCTTAGTTTCCATCACCGACCTAGTACGCTTGCGCCGTGAAGCAATGAACGAAAAAAAAAAAACATTCTTATTGGATGAGACTCTTTGGCGAGGGTGGGAAACACTACAATTTTTATTCAAATTGTAATTAAACCTGCTTTAAAGTCCAATTTTTTGAGAAAAGTCTGGTTTTCGTTTTTATGTATAAGATAAAGATTTTTCAAAGCTTTCCCAACACATCCAAGCGGTGGAAAGCTGAGTGAAGCTTGGAATAAGCTTAAAATTTTTATATTATTGAAATTTTCTAAGTCAAATATTATGTATGAAAACGCGTTTTTTATTCTTCCTTTTCAGTTTTTTGATGTTTTATCTAACTGGAAATAAAGTTTTGCCTCATTTCAGTCCCCGTTCTCTTAATATTAAAAATCCTCGTAAGGACTTTTATTAATAATAATTATTCTATCACATTTTGATAATTATCTACTATGATAATATCATAGATTTTGTAAACAAGTACTTTATATAAACAAGCCAGGTATAAATTAAAAACTTATATGTTGATATCTTAAGAAAGTAAAATGACGAAAAAATCTTGATTCTATATTTCATATTTTCAGATAAAATTCTAATATTTTTATCTAGTTATTTTTCTACCATTTACACCAATTTTTACTCTCTGTAGTGTTTCATAAAATGTAGGATATATAATTTTATTTATAGAAAATATTTTCAGTGTTTTTATGGGAAATTATAAAAATACCGGTAAGTACTTTCTTACTATATAGTGACTGTTTTTCCAATAACACAAAATTAAAACTATTTTGACATAAACTTTGCACCAAGAAATTATAATATTTCCCCGTTCGAATAATCAGAGCTAAAGTATTTTATAAGCATAAAAATAACAAATCATACTTTTTTATTTTTAATTCATTAAAAACATTAAATTTTCTCAATATAATAAATCTGTTTCTTAGAAAGTAAAGATTAGATATCTACTTGAGACGAAATATCGAGAGGTCATCAACGTTTCCAAGCACCGTGAAAATGTGTACAAATTTCTTTTTTTTAAAAAAAAAAATACCATATGTTTTGAGAAAGAAACTTATTATTTCTTTTTAAATAATCTTGAATATGATCTAAAACTATATTTGTGTTTCTTTCTAAGGCGTAGATTTTCAAATATAACATTTTTTTCGCTACATCCAACAAAAATCATTGATGAATATTAAAAGCAATAATAAAGATAGAAGATAAAAATATTTGTATTTGCCAAATGATATATTTTCTGTTGTAAAAAAACTAGAAACATTGTTAAATTTCAGTGATGGCTTGTTTAGCAGTCTGCAAACAACTTTGAAAGTTCAGCTCCATCTATGATAGGTTATACACAATCAAAATATGCAAGGTATTTTTTTAAATAATAGATTTTAAGGTATCCGACTACCTTAAAATTGTGAATTTTGCTAAAAATCGACAATTTTTGTAATGATTTTATTTTATAAGCCATCGTATTAGCTCTATAAAAATACCAAGTTTATTTTTTCCCCCATTCACTAGAACAAAAACAACAAGTGTTTTAGTAAAAGCAGATACCACTACTTTAAGCAAGATGTCATACTTTAAAATGTGTTTTACTCGAAATGTTTTTTTTAAAAAATTCTCAAACGGGGACAGCAATTGCTCAAAAAGTTTGGAAAATAATTAGCTGAATTTTCTCCTTTTTTGAAAGATTTTGAAAAAGATCTCCTTGTTTCGAGAACTAAAAATTGGAGCGCACTAGCAGGAAAAAGGTTGGTCTTGAAAAGGCTTCTTGAGAAGGCCAAGGTTCATCCTGGTCTGTCGAGCGACACTGAGGAAGAAATTAAGTATAGTAAAATGATGCTTTGCCTTTTAAACTTAATTTGTTCTTGACTCGAACTCTTAAGCCTAATTTTTCACTTGCATTCATGGAAATCGGTTACTCTCTTTCCAAATTTTGTTTGATTTTAATTTACGTTGTGTGCTTTGTGGAGCAACACGAGGGAGATTGGTGACAGAACTCGTAGTTTTGAGCCTCTGTCAAGTGAAGTGGGCGTCGCCGAGGAGTTGTCTCCCTCTCTCTCAAAACATCCACACCGCTCCCATGGGAGAACTTCAAGCCTCGATAGAACTACGTATGCATTAGGACCAGTTTTCGAAATTGTCGTATTTTTTAATTCATTGTTTGGCGCAGCTTAGCCTAATTTGGCTCTTGTGCCATAAAATCAATCAATCAATCAATCATCGATAGATTTAACGAGTAACACGATGGATCTTCAGTGGCCCCTGGTTTCGAGCCCGGAATTCAACAAAGTCGGCTACGAATTCACGACCATGACCACATACCTACTGCGGCCCGACACATTTTACCAAAACCAATGTTAATTTTGGTATTGATGATATATTGGAAATTTTACAGCAACGAATTTTAAACTAAAATGCAATTTTAACTAACTTTTATGGTACTGTATGGTTTTTTTAAACCACATATTTCAAATATTTCCATTTTGTTTTATTATTTAAAGAGACAACGATTAATAAATAATAAAATATGAACTTCAATTGAATTTTATACGAGACGAATTTACTGCATAGCTGTTCAAATTAGTTTGTGTCACGTTACATTCGAAAAGCATTACAGCTCTTATCTTGAGAATCTAGCTCTTATCTTGTATCTAGAGGCCGACTCGAATCACCATATTTCCAGTCAATAATCGATTTGGGAGCCAATAATACCTTATAATAAACTGTTGAAGAACTATCGAGTCACAAACTGCATTGAATAGTAAAGCGTAGATTTTGTTTTCGAGTCTTTCGGGATAGACGAACCCGACAGTCAATCAATGAGAACCAATGAGAACTCGCCTAATTCAACTTAAGAACCCCTCAAGTAAAATATAGTTTACAGAGGACCAGAATTTTAACCTAGCTCTCAATTTATACCTCATTAAGAAACTAAAAAAAAAGTTCCAAATGGATGGCTTAAGTGCAATAGATAAACTTTATTAGGCAAGAACTAGACAAATTTCCTCCTAAAAAACCACGTAGCATTGAAAATGCAACTTCCAGAAGGAGTCATCCGAAAGGATGCGTCCTGTATAGAACAGTGCTCCCGAACCTTTTTATTGTCGCGGACCGGTCAACGTTTGATAATTTTTCCGCTGCCCACTGAGGAAGGGGGACGTAAATTGTTTTTTATTTCAGATTGTTTTGATTAAATAATTTTAAATTAATTGCATTTAAACATGCAATCAAAATTAAACACACATACCAAAAATGAATATAAAGTAATTTAATATTTTAACTCACTAGAAAGCTACACAATACACCACAGTAAATGCAATGGAAATTTAATGTTCCTTAGGTGGCTCGGTATCATTTGATCCGCGGACCGGTACCGGTTCGTGGATCACTGCTGTAGAAGACTCTCAATTTCATTTAAAATGATTTGCCACAACTTGTTTTTTGAAAGTGGATGTGGCAAAATGTGTGAGTGGCGTTCGGTTAGTGAGAGACCAGGGGAAAGGGGTAGCCAAGGAAACATCTTTACATTTTGCAGAGCCCACTGACTAATGTGTTCTGTGTGTGGTCCGGCGCCATCCCGCTGGTAAAGGGAATTAGGAACCTCCTCCGAAGGAAGAGGAGTATCATAGTCCGAAAAATATCATCCACGTATCGTTGGGCCCTCATATTGCTCTGAATACAGACTAGAGATGATCCGCTATCATACGCGATGGTGCCCAAACCATGATGACACATTGTCGTGTGGTGGGTAGGACCATAGATAAGGCCAGATTGAACATGTCACTGCGTCAGTGCCCCATTCGTATATAGCAATCGAACATATAGAAGCGTGACTCTTTTGATACCATGCAATGTGCCATTCTGTAGTCCACTCCGTTTTTGCCCGGTGTCATTGGAGTCGTCTGCTTTGAGGGTAGAGGTCAATGGCAGTCTTCTTAACTAATACTAGGAGTGCAGGACACCAACAACCAAAAGGCGAACAATGGTTCTGGTTGATATAAAAACATCAAATGTGTCTTGAACCTGCCGATAAATGGTAGAAATGACTTGAGGGCAGGGATATCTTAAAGCATGGGTCAACTGGTCCCGGAAGCCGGGTCTCAGCCATATTAGGGGCCGCGTTTTGTTCTCGACTCAACCTTAATAATTCGAACAATTTCAACGGTCAAATATTATTTCCGGTTGTATTCTTCGAAACTCTTGGAATTTCGGACGATATGTCAACTAGTTATATCTGATAATGGTAGTCCACGTACAGGCTTAGGCCTACTACCGTACTCCATCATTACTCATGCACTCAAAAGGCGGAAGTCGGTTTGTGCGATTGTAAGCCATGCACATTTATTTATTTCGGGTTATTATTTGTACGAGTATTTGACAACGTATGCTATGTACTGTCTACTTTTAAGAGTCCTAGTAGGCCTACATTTGTGTAAAGGCCCAGGGCCTCAAGAAGTGTTAAGACGTCCCTGCTTGTGGGGCCACCCCCCTTTTCGGTGAATGCGTAGTTACATATGTGCTGACTTCGCTCGAGACACACCGATGCTCCTCAAACTTGCAACATTTCCCTGTTTCAACCATCTTTGCTAAAGTCGGTGAACCGTGGATGCGTCTAAGTGGATGTCAGATGAGATTTGACGCATGGAGCTACCTTGTCAGTCCATTCACCAAATCCTTCTTAAAATCGCCAATCTGCTGGAAAGGACTTAGTTGACGGTAGCTGGTATTCGTTGCTACTATTGGTGTTCTCTGAGACAAGGAAAATATTTCCCGTTGATTTCTACGGCAGTACGAATAACTAATCCCGGGATTTAATTTTCGTCTGAATTATATTTTGAAATTTTTTTCCGAAGTATTGTGAATTTGGTATAACATTTAATGTATCTGACTTACTTTTTTTGTATTGTATACGTTTAATGCCAATTTTCTTACGTGTTGAACCTTGAAGGTTTCGAGGTGGGTGTGTATGGTAAACCGTGAAATTTGATATGTTTTCTCTTATTTTCTTCTGTAACTTTCTCCCCATCACTAGTGGATCAGAAACGACATTCCCCCCCCCCCTCAGGATGTTTGGTGTCAGCGAACTTGGGCAGAGGTAATTAGAATTTTTGGAAGATATCTAGTAGGGTTTCAGCCCCAGGATCTCGGAATTCCGAAACTCCGGGATCTCGATGCTTTTTCCAATCCCAAAATCCTGGGATTAAAATGACTAATTCCGGGATTTAATTTTTGTCTGGATTATATTTAAAACATTTTTTCTCATAAAAATTTTCTAAGAATTTAATTTATCAAAAATTTATATTTTGTTTATGAAATATGTACGCAGAATTTTTTTGTGCAATTATAAGTGCTATAGGTAAAAAAAAAAATATATGCACTGCTCTCCCATTTCTCGTATGGGAGAACGTCGCACAGATCTAACTGGCTCACTGCAATGCTTACATAATAATACAAGCAACATCTCAAGAATAGATTTTGTCACAGTTCCTTCTTCAATTAAATGCCATTAGTTGTAGGGGACATGCTTGGAAGACTTGAGACACTTCAAATTCTATTGCATTACTAACAACTCATGCAACAGGGTCTTCAATTTAAATTGAGGTAACACTTGAAATTGATTCACATTCTTATTCAATAACTGGATCAATTTATATACAAAAACCATTAGTGTAGCAGAAGAACTAAATAAAGTTATCAAAGATGTTTTTGCACTTATGCAATCTACCAGATTTGAGACACTGTCATCAAAAATTCAAAAAGAAATGTCTCTTTTTTGAAAATGGAGGGAGACGTGGTGACTACCTGTAAAGAACATACTCCTATTTAATGACGATAATACCTACTAGTAAAGAATCCGAACGTGCATTTTCTTCGGCAGGACAATTTGTAACAAAAATAAGAAGCCGTTTTAACTATGAAATGCTGGAGGAGCTGTGTTTTTATACGCTTATTTACAGAAACACAAGAAATGCTTTTTTTTAAAGTTTCATTATGTACTATTTTTATTTATTTTTATGATGAATTAACTTTTTTATTTGTTTCATTAAAATAATATTAAATAAATTTGTAATTATATTTTCAGTTTTATTATGCAATTTCACCTATGCTAATAAGTAAGTATTCTTAATAAATAGTCCAATCCTAATCCCAGGGTTTAGATAATGGAATCCCGAAATCCTGGGGTTGAAAACATGATGCGGGATTGCAAGCCCTACTTCCTTAATGTTCCACTCAACGTGTGCCGGAGAGTTGTGTATTTCGTATCATTTGTTTTACTGGGTAAAGTGCGTCTACCCCTAAATTTGTATAATTTTCTGGCCATTTTTTTCTTCGATTCGTTTTTTCAATACCTCGCTGTGTATATTGATGTAGCATAAGTACTTGGATTAATTTTTTGTCCATTTTACAACTGGGTTCCTACTCAACCAATTTATTTTTTCACATCTATATTGGTTCACATTAATAATGTTAAGCTTGAAAGGATTGCAATACGACTGAACTCTATAGTAAAATTGATTAAAATTTTTAAATTAATAACTGATGTCATCTTGAAAATGAAGATAAGTAAATATATGCTGACTTTCTTGTATAAAAATAATTGTCTTGTGAGTCATTGGTGGTTTTCAAAAAGTGAAATTTAGTTTTAATCCTGAATGTAACAAGTTTCTTATACTAATTAAATGTTTTCCACATTTTGGGAAACAATCAAAAATTATATATTATAAAAAAAACTCTTTTGCTAAAAAAAAAAAAAAAAAAAAGAATTATATGTGTAATGTGTGAATGTGTTTTATTAAAATTAAATTTTTATTAAATACGTACATAATGAAATGATTAAAAATTCCAACCCATAGGAATCATCAATGGTTAGAAATTGCACACTGAACATGATAATCGTTAATTGACCCAGAGCCCTGACGACAAAGCATGTTTGTTTACATTAGGGCAAGAAAGGATAACGAGAATCTAGAGCTGGATCTTACAAATGTCCTACATATATTTGAAAAGTAAAAGGTCTTGGGACTTTCAAGCAAGAGAGTTATTAACAACGCGAATGTAGTCTCGAGACGTGTGAGCCTAGCATTATTTTGTTAAAATTGTCCCCAGGATGATGTACAATGAAGGATAACGCAAACAGTTGGATGAAGTCATCGACACATCATTGATTTATTTAAATTATGCCTGGAGTATTGGAAGGTGACGTGCTATCATTAGAGAAATCACTCCCTATCATCACACCAGGGGCTTATGTTTCTGGTTGGTTAGGAAAGCTGGCTCTGGCTCCTCTATACACGAATTCAATTATTATTTGCACCAAGACTGAAACGGGATTAATCACTGAGCACTGTATGATTCTGGTCTGCTAGCAGTCATGATGACTGGCTATGGCCTCATTTTAGACGACTCTACTGGCATTGGAGATTTAAAAGTAAACGTCTTACATGTCGCCGCAGACAAAACACTGTTGGATGTGAAGAGTATGACCGGTAGCTTGGAAAGGGTTGTAGCGCGTAGTATAGCGGACAATGATGCAGTTGAAGTAATTCGGGTCTGTCGCACATCCGATCCCGCCTCGCATTCGTGCCCTTTGGTGTTACAGAACCTTCATCTTGTCTATGAATTCCTTGCAGCAACTATTGTGGTTAGCACCTTTACATAATCGTATCAGTACAGTGCAGGGGATGCCATATTACTCTGTACGACCAGCCAGTCTCTATTATTCTGACTATGCGACCCCATTTGAAGTCCTATAAGATCTTCGAAAAGGGTGTAACTGTATTATTGGCCCTGTCTTCAGGGAACTGCAACAGCATTGTTCATAATTGTTACCCATTTTATGCATTGTTTGTTGGTATGTAGAAATGTGCTTCATGATTTAAGCTAAAATTCACTGCTGTTGAAAATTCAATAATTTTCATACTTAATATAAAGGAATTGACATCCGAAATTCGAGATAAGCGGAATGCCTTTTAGGATATTTCATGCCCTCCCCCCTCCAAGGAATTGACATACCAACAACTAAATGGTGCTTCTTCTATTCAGATATATGTTTTTCCGAGTTGTATCAAAGAGAGTTTGATTCCACCTTTAATAGGTCAATTATTCGATATTATCATTTATTGAACTATATTCACCATATACTATATAAATACCATATACTCAATTAAACCATATTCACCATATACTCAATTAAACCTATCCAGCTCAAGAAGTTTTCAGGGCTATTCTACAACTGAAGATTACTTAACCTTTTGAAACCAATTGACTTCGAAGTTTGATTTCTGAACGAAATAGAAATTAATTACCTTTTCTAGATCTTTCAACATAAAAATTCATTTTTTTCGAGATTGGAAACTTTCTTAGTTTATATCCAAATAAATTATAGTACAATGAAGCGTTTACATAATTATTTTCACTAAACATTTTAAAGAGAAATACAGAATTGATTTTTAAGGATGATTCTTTTCATTCTAGCTTCAGAGAGGTTTTAAAAAATGCACCTAAGCTATGAAGCTTTCATTATTTCACGAAACATATACGTCTAATATTCTCAATCGCGTATGAATGTTAAACTACTACAATACTGACTAGAATGATCGCACTGATAGTGAATGACACTGTGATGAACGGATCTTTTTCCAGGTAATATATTTAAACAAAGTAGAGCCTTTATACATATATTGAGATCACTATCTTTTTTTTTCATCATTAGAAAAATAAATTAAGACATCCATCATTGAAAACATCCTTTTTTATTTCCAAAAAAATGTTGAATGGATGGTAATTATTTAGAAAGAAATAACGCAACGTTAATGCTTTAACATCGAAGAAGAAATTATAAAAGAGAAAACTATTCATTTTTATTCTTACTAACTGCTGGCATTAACATTAGTGCGTGCATAATGTGTTACAGTTATAGCTAAAGAAAATTTAATATACAATCAGAGAGAATAGTCTCATGCATCAGTAGTACCAATCAGTATAATTTTAGTCATTTATCTCTCTCCTCTTGCATTTTTTGTTGCTGTTCGTAGCAGCACATGACCGCTGAATAATTATTCGAACTCAACTGTGGAGTATGGAAGACATTTGGAAGACAATACAAAGTAACTGGTCACGGATTGCGTTTTTTTTTATAACTTGCATGGAATTCAAATGGCTGGACTGTAACTTTGACTTCTATACAAGTAACAGTGACCTGAAGAGATCTATACCAAACAGGATTTGTATTCCATCAAGTAAAGCAGTAAATGAAACGATGGAAGGCTCTGTTGTTTTACGGGTTTGTTATCGTTATTTCCCACAATTACTTGCATTGAAAATATATTTCATTTTGAAACATTCCGCGATAAGTGAGATTTAATGCCGGGCGATATATGGAATCTTCTTTTCGAGTGATGTGTTCCAACGAAAGGCAATAAAATGGCAAATCGTGACAATGTTTGGATTCGTATCACGATAGACGAAAGTGCTGAATTTCCCTTTCAATGAATGAGAAGAAACCAATGTAGTCAGAAGTCTCTAGGTTCTGCACATGTTTACCTGTTATCAGACATTTTACTTTTAATTAATTGTGGCTGTAGATAAATCTACGTTTTTGACTTTGACTAGATATGGTGTAGATTCAAGTGATTTAGTCGGTGTCCAAGATTATTTAATCTTTTATAGAACAGAATCAAGGTAAAAAAATAATAAAATAACGTTTATTTATTTACATGTTGTGATAATTTGTTCGTACTCAACTTAGAATTTTTTAGCATTTAATAAATTCCCCTTTCTCTGAATATCTAAGAGAATGATTTCCAAGGTGTTAAAGTGACCGAGGTAGCCTAGAGGTCAAGGTAACGGTTTTGCGGCTGGTATGCCGGGAATTTGAGCCTTGTACTGCTGAAGACTCTCCGTGTAGAGAGGAGGAGGGCGTTTTCACCTTAAATCTGTAGAGGCTCAAATGTCCTCCCGTTGGCGTAGTGTGGTAGTTTGGAAAGATGGATTCCGCCTCAGATGTCGTCACTTGACCTTACGAGGTCTTGATAGGTCTCCACTAGACCTGACGAGGTCTCCAACAGACCTTGTGCAGTTTCATAATGCAACCTTAATATAACTCTCACTCCGAGGTGGTCTAAAATTCTTGGAAAAAAAAACCCGAATGAGTGATTATTAATACCGCCCTACAAAGCAACACGAGGGCTGGGCTATTGGTGACGGACCAAGTAATTTTATCAGTCCTCTACACGACGAGTCTTCAGTGACCCTACGGCTCGAATTCACGAGGTCGTGACCGCGACCTCCGTTAAGGGGACACAGTACGATTCGATTGATAAAAATCGGTCAAAAAATCAAATTTAATTTTTTTAGCTTAAGGGGACACAGTACGATTCAATTATTCTTTATACACTTTATATACTATAACCTCACAAAATTTGAAAGCTCTAAACTAAAAAAACACAGAATTATGATAGCTTTTGGGTTCGTTTTTATTCACATCCCTATGACAAATCAAAACTTTAAACTTACTTATCTCGGAAAGATAAAATAACTAGTTTGTCTTCATATAAAATGCTAAGGCTTTTTTTCTATTGCCCTAATGCTTTGAATTTTTTTTACTTATTGCTAATAGTACATGTAACAAAAGTTGGTATGCATTTTTGAATCAAAGCAATACTTATTTTTTAAAAAATAATTGAACTCAGAATCTGTACATTTTTTAAGGAATTTTCAATACGCATTCATAAAAAGAAGTATCGTACAAATACCAATCATGTTATCGCAAAACCCATACCAACTTTTGTTATGCATAGTTTGAGGTACTTGTAAATCAAATTTCATGCGTGTACGCAAATTGTTGTAGGAGGAGTAGCATTTTAAAATCACTTCAAAAATTTGAAGTTTTTTCCTTAAAAAACTAAATGCCTAGCTTTTTATGAAATTTTGAGCACACAAAATCTGTTTTACATAGTATACACACATAGGAAGCAACCAACAAATTTTTGAAAATCCTTAAATTAAAATTTTTTGCTTAAATTGCACCATGTCACCTTAAAAAACGTGTAAATTATCCAGTAGCAATGTAATGACACTATATCAAAACATACAATTTAACTATGCATTAATAATGTACAAAAAATAGTCAATTGCAGTAAAATTACGTATTTGTTCATTGTTATTGGCTGTGAAAGGTGTTTTTATAACACGAATTTTTTTGGAAAAAAAAATGAAATATTACCAAATAATTGCCAATAAGCCATAAACAAAAACACAGTTCTTCTTTACAAAAAAATAGCATAAACAAAAGATTAACTACAAACACCTTTTATTCTGACACTATAAAAAACAATTTGTATAACAATAAACAACATTTTTTAATAAAATAAAGCAAAAATTAAACCTAAAAGAAATTACAAAACTCACTCGTAATTCCTCACAACAGACATATTTGATATTTATTCCAAATAAAATTTTTGTTGTGTTAGAAATTCGGATAGATAACGAAACTCTATACGAACAGAATTCTAATACAGCGAGGGGGGGGGGATAATAGAAGCTATTTATCATTGATGCACTACAATAACGCTATGAGCCAGTTAAGTGTAACCAGTTTATATATAATAGGTTCTTCACCAGTCAAATCATCGAGAGATCAAGGACCTATGATAATTTATAAGTTAGGGAGGAACTTGAGAAAGAACTATTAGAACACAATTTGGAAAAAATAGAGAAAGTTCTTTTTAAACAGTTCATTCATTTGAGCAATAAGTACCATTTCAGGTAGCTTATTTCCCTAGAACTGGACAATTACTTAATCATTTGTTGAGAGTAATAGTGAGATAATAACATATTTAATAGTAGAAAGTCTTTTTTTTCACTCAGGAAAGTGTTTTAAGAAAAATAATTATTTCTGCTATATTTTTTGAAAATTTAGAAATAAACATTATTTTCTCGTTCATTATATAAATGATTTCAATTTAAAATTCTGATGTGATGTAGGGTATTAATTCTAAAGTGATATGAGTTAGAAATATACTTTTAAAATGAATAACAAATCTATGTAATATAAGTTGTGATATTAATAACATATAGTCGTTTAGAATACAAGGTGTCCCAAAATGACCGCATGAACTTTGCACAGCTAAATTCCTCGTTGGGAGTACATAAAAACTGACCAAAGAAGCATTCCTGTACGATCCATAGTTTACGAGAAAAATACGAAAAACAAAGTATGACGTCACTTCCGGTGCAAGAAAAACACTTTATTGAACATATCAACAGCAGTATATGCACAATTTAAGGCCGATGTTCAAAATGTCCACCGTGCATATCGAGGCAGGCTTGAAAACGCCGTGGAATGGCTGTCATCACACGTCGCAGCATCGTGGGGTCCACCGAAGTACAAGCAGCATGCAGAGTAGCAACTAAGTCCATTTGTGTTATCATTACGTCTCGATACACCAGTTCCTTGAGATGGCATGTCGCAGTAGTAGCAAGGCATGTCGTAGGTATATGTCGCAGTAGTCACGAATGGAATACATGGCCACCATACGAAGACTACCGGTAGCTGCAAGATGCAGCCTTTTACATACCAGTTCAACGGCGGGCGCATGCATGACGCGACATGCGCGACGAACGTTTTAAGCATTATCGTCTGGAAAGATATGCAAATACTACTGTTGATATGTCCAATAAAGTGTTTTTTTCTTGCACCGAAAGTGACGTCATACTTTGTTTTTCGTATTTTTCTCATAAACTGTGGATCGTACAGGAATGCTTCTTTGGTCAATTTTTATGTACTCCTAACGAGGAATCTAGCTGTGCATAGTTTATGCGGTCATTTTGGGACACCCTGTATAAGAACAGTGCTTAATCATAAAAACAGAAATTATCTATACACAAACCAAATTTAGCAATCTTAATTATTGATGTCAATAGAAATTGCAATAAACATTTTTTATCAGTACTAGGGAGGCGATACCCCCTGTCCGCTCTAACGGTGGATCAACCTCCATTGTAAAAATCATACAACTGTTCATACTCATTGCTCAAATTGTAAAACTGTAATTTATATGTATTATTTATTCTATTTACTTGTTCTTTTTTCCGCAACATTCGTTCTTAGCGCTCCTTTTCAGCCAAATCCATCACTGAAGCTGCATCGTTCAACACTTCACTGATAAAGTCTTCATTGATAAACCAGCAGCTCTTTCAGCTTCCTGGAAAGCTGAGTATTTAGTTCCGTTGAATGTTTATGTCTTCGTATGAAACACAACGCCTTTCTTTTCAAACAACGATTCCAGTCCAGCAATCGTTGCGATATTTTTCTGCGAGAGTTTCCAATGATGTAATATCTCAACCGTTTTGTCGACATTATATGAGACCAAGTACATGGTTGCCAATTCAATACGTACGACACATGCGAAACCGGGGGCGAGTTATCTAGAACATTAGCATTGTCACGATGGTAGGTAATAAATCTATCACAGCATCACGAAAATCATTTATACATAGGGAGATAACTATTAAAGAAAACTATTATCTGATTTAATAGTTTAATAATATTCAAAGCCTGTTATGAATGAGTGTGTTTGAATTTATTTACATTGCATTTAAAGGAACACGAGGTTCTGTTGGTCACGAACCTCACAATTTTAAACCGAGGTTAAATGATAAGGACGACAACTGAGCCGGTACCCCACTCTCTTAACTTCCGCACCACAACAAGGATATTGAGCCACGATAGATTTAACATGCGTCAGCCTCCCCCTACGCAACAGGTCTTCAATGGCATCTCAAAGGATATAATGCCAAGTTAAATTGCAATAACAAAAATCTTATTTCACTGGTATGTATTACAGTTTCAATTTTAAAAAAGTGGGAAGGCCTACCGAGCCCATGTCTGTATACGTGACCTTGGACACTGAGGTGCATGAGCAGGTGTTCCTATCAGGCGTCAGTCTGAAGCGAAACCCACAGTGTTTAGCTCCCAAGCAAGCCTTGTGTTCATTTATCAACCCACTGAAGGGATGAAAGGCTGAATTGACTAAGCCCATCCCGGGAATGAACCTCGGACCTGTGGCGTGAAAGCATGATGCATTACACTTAGCTACTGGGCTTCTGAAAAATAGACAGTTTTAGCAAAATCTCTCGTGCACTTAGTATGCTACAAATGTGTTTTCGACAATATCAAATTGTTACGTTTCCCAGTTTAATCAAGGTAAACTTCAGCCTACTAGTATAACAATTTAACATTTTTTTTTATAACAATAAGACTAGAATAGCATTTCAGAATTATTCTATGGCTAAAGCAAGTCAGATTCTTTCAAACTGTACTGAAATTAGAAATATCAAAATTTGTAAATGATATGATTTCATTGGTCTCGCTAACACTCAAGATCAGATATTGAAGATATTTGAATATAAGAAATCATCTTTTTTCTTAAAAAAAAAGCCTTGAAGAGGTTTATTTATTTATTGGAAATCTTTATTGAAGACATTGTTTCTCACAAAGTAATAGAAGAAGTGAAAATACAATTCAAAAAAAATATATAATTTTTTTGCTCTTAATTTTCAGTATGATGAAAACAATAGAAATAGTTTTTAACATTGCCGAAAAAAAAAGCCTCCATAATAATATTTGTAAATTTTAGAGAGAAGTAAGAAAAGGGGAAAATATGAATATTTATATTAATATACTAAGTTGAATAGTTTCCTCTTCCGTTTTTGCCGAGAGGTAT
This sequence comes from Trichonephila clavata, assembly GCA_019973975.1. NCBI lineage: Eukaryota > Metazoa > Arthropoda > Arachnida > Araneae > Nephilidae > Trichonephila > Trichonephila clavata. The sequence goes on from BMAO01035031.1 coordinate 24,302, forward strand.
TCAAAGTAATTTTCTAACAGCTAAGCTCGATATTTTGTAAAGGGTGTTCCAAATTCATAACACATTTCCAGTTAGAAAAAAGTCTCAAATATCTCAAATTGAAAACAAATTGATAATGTCATTACACATACATCTATTTATCATTAAATGATAGAAATATTCCATAAGCTTTCAAATTTTTCCTTTTACACAAAGTGAAAACTCATTTTGACTCAGGTAGAGTAATGGTATAAGTATTAAAGAAAATGTCTTGCAAAGCTTTCGACAGGGTCATAAATTAAATTTGTGTCAATCATTCAATACTTATTTATTAGCCCCATTAATTTCAACTTTAAATATTAGCATTAAAGGAATGGAGACCACATTCTTCAAACATGAGTAAAATTTTGATTGTTTAAAATTCAGAAAATTCGGTTTCCACTATTTTTTTTTAAAAAAAAGAACATTAAAACCTAAAATGAAGCAATTTTCTTCAATAGTTAAGTTTCGTGCTTAAAAAAAATTAAAGCATTAAAAACAACGAGTAAGTTCATTTTACTTTTGAAACTAGAGCTTCTAAAGAATATTATGGCTTCATAAATCAGTCACTACTTTTGATTTCTCAATGTTTGTAAGAGATTTCAGTAACACACATATTGGTTTGATCCAACCAAACAAGAATTACTGCCTTTTATTTTAGTAAAATATCAATCAAACTCCGAGTAATAAAAGTCCTTGAGAGTTAATTAACAATTCCTCAATTAATCCACGTTCTTATAACGCCTTTTTGGAGCCAAAAATCAATCAAGGTTGAGAAATCATCGACAAAGGTTGTAGATACAGTTTACAATATTCAGGCTAAAAGTTATTACACATTGTAGCAAATTTGGTCAACATGTTGTCACACTAGGTCAAAGACCTAGGCTTAAGAATCCCCACCTGTCGTAAATTCTTCTTTTAGCGATAAATAGGAAAAAGATGATGAAACGATAGTCTGCGTGAGGATAGAAGACGTTTTTTAATTTTGTTTCTTCTAGAAAAAATCAGCTGTAACAAAGAAAACTTGCTGAAACTGTTATGGTTAGGTAACATTGCTCTTTTGAAACTTTATCTCATTTATATCCAGATAATACAGAAAGCTATAAGAAACGGAAGAAGTCCAGTAGATTTTTTTTCTCCTGAAGGTTGCAATAAAAAATCGGCGAACGAAGTGCGAAAACAGTTTAAAAAGATGAAATAACATTATTAATGTCTCTATTAAAAGATAAGGAAAATATTTACTTCAAAATGGATACATTTCAAGGAGGTGTTTTAAATGGATGAATACTTACTTTTTTATTGTTAATCGTCTGAAATTTATTTTTATTTTCAAATAATAGCAATAAAATTTATTATAGATGCTGAAGGATATGCCTTTTTTTTTTATTAAGACACATGTTAAGATTAGAATCAAGATAAATTTTAAATTGTGTTCAATTTTATCCTGTTACTTTAACTCACTTATAAAAACTTATAATGAAATAATTTTTTTTCCATAACATTGTAATATTGTTTGCTTAATAGTTCTACTCTGGGTTTGTTTCTCAATAAAAACGACTGGTGTTAATGATATCTTGCTTATGTAGTACAGTTTCTATTGCGAACTGTTTTTTAGAATAAGTATTAAAGAATAAATTTGGATAAACTGTGTTGTCACAATTTTAAACTAGAAATTTTCATTTATATAATTGATTTATTTCACACTTTTAATTTAAAATAAGTAGAATCATATCCAATTTTATCTCGTACAGTCAATTAAAAATAAACGAATATTTAATATAGTTCGTAAAAATGACTTTAATCAATTAATAAGCATTTGTTAATCTTTCAGAAATATCTTTGATAAAATGAAAACCAATTAGGCATGTTCTAAAAATAATAAAATATCGTAGAAGATTCTCACTAGGTTTATTTTATCAATGGAATAAAAGAAGAAAACTCTCTCTCTCTCTCTCTCTCACACACACACACACACACACACACACACACACACACACACACACACACACACACACACACACACACACACACACACACCACACACACACACACACACACACACACACACACACACACACGCACACACACGCACGCACGCACACGCACACACACACACACACACAATTATTTAGTTGAACAAATTATTTAGTTCAGCATTTCCACACACAATATTTTAGGTTTAACACAAAACGACTTTTTGAGTCTTTAATTGATATCATTAAATAATTTTTTTTTTATCTCGGATTTAGATATGAATATTTTTAAATAAAGAATGTACTTAGCTCTTAATTTTCACAGCTGATACTTTTTTAGTAACTCATTAATTTAAAAAAAATGATGAACCACATGAATAGATATGCGAGATGTAATATCGTTTCGTTTATTAAAACATATCGTGTCTTATTAAAAGTTATAGTTAAAAAAGTAGTATGATAATTATAATAAGACTCGATATTTATGACGAGTGAGTGCTTACTAAAGTTGTTTGCTAAAACAACACGAGGGCTATTGACGATGGACTTCGTACTTTGAACCACGGTCGCGTGACGTGACTTGACTAGAACCCTTCTCTCCTTTCACTCTACACCATGATTCCCAAAGTGGTCTATATGGACCCCCAGGGGTCTATGACGACCTGCAAGGGGTCCATGGCAGCGAAAAAATAATTCGGGAGTCCATGAGGTGTAATGGGGTCTACGATAGCTTAAATCAGTTTGTGACTTTAATTTTAATAGAAAATATAATAAAGTGTAAGCCAAATTTACCTATTTAACAGCTTTATTTACTAAATTTGCTGGGGTTAATTTGCAATTACAAGGCGACAGCATACATTTTTTTAAGAAAGGTCCATCATTTCAATGTTTCTTGCTAGAATCAAGCTAAACGAGTAAAAAACTGGACGTCGTGAATTTTGACAGTTTCTCAATTTGTCACAGTCTGTCAGAACAACGTTTTAACCTATGTTCAACATTTAAATGCCCTTTACTCAGGTTTTGAAACTAGGTTTGAGAATGTTTTATCCATGGTAATTAGTAAGTAATTAATTCATGTTATATTAAAAAAAAAAGCAAAATAAAAAAAAATTCTGATTACAAAAAGAACTTATTTTAATAGCCCTAACGAAGATCTTAAAGTAAAGTTTAGAAACGGATGTCAGCAATTTTGGCTTTAAAAAGATATCCCTGTTATTTTTTCGAATTATGGAACATCTTAAGAAAAGTTTTAATTGTTTTTCCTAGAGAGGAGGAGTTTCAGCATGGTTGCTAATCTGCAAAATAAAAACAGAACGAGAAAAAAGAAAGATCGGATCCTATTAACAGAGGAGATTGAAGGTTAAACCGAAAAGATTGATGCCAAATTTTAAAAATGTGTTATTGAAGCACCAGATTCATCCAACCATTAAAAACATTTATTGTTGCTCTGTTATTTTATGTAAAAATATTTTATATATCAAATTAAAATTTAACTAGTTCACATGTGTTTCTTAAGTTTTAAACACACTACTTAACTCCAATTAGAAACATAAAACTTTTAAAGTAAGTAGTGCTATAGCAGCTGTCAAAAATTTGCAAAAATTTAATATTGGGTAAGTAGGGGTCTACACAAAACCGAAAAACACGGTAAGGGGTCTACGAGACAAAAAAAAGTTTGGGAACCTGTGCTCTACACCAAAGTGAGACTTTGGGCTACGACAGATTTAACGGGTATCATCCCCTCTACACGGCGGGTCTTCATGACATTAGGACTCGAGCCCGCAACTAGATTACACCGGACACGAAACCATGAGCATGACCCTTAGACTACCGCGTCCATTCGATTATATAAATGAGAGAATTAGTATTGAAACGTTCAAATCACAATAAATTCTAAAGCATTGGAAAAATTAATGAAAGTTTGTGTAAAGCACACACCCTTCCAAAATGCACATTTTAGCACATACTTAAGAGCGTAACTTTCAAGAATTATTTAATACTTAGAAATTTATAGGTATTCTTATACCTATCACAGAAAATTCTTCTAGGTCAATGCATTTGAACCACGATCCTAAAATGAAATTCCGAGCTTAAATAAAAAGTATTTGAATAAAAGAGATTTCTTTTTTTATTTTAAAAAATGTGATAAATCTGCCAAAGTTTTCTTGTTCAGAAACAAAATGTTCACTCTTAGTAGTATGTTATTTATCGGTCTTTCAGCATTTTTTAAAAAAAGTGTCTGAAAGTACGCCTAGTAAATCAAGTTGTTGCAAAACCGTCAGGCTCCCCTACCATCCCCACCAGTAGTAAACTCTTTAAGATGATGACCATTCTAAAGTTCGATGATTTTTTAATACGTCTGGAAGAATTTTGACTTCATTTCAATGTCCTTTGTGGAGCAGTGTCTACTGTGCAGTGATCCGGTGAACAGCGTCCAAATGATAAAAGGTTCGTGACTACATGAAACTGTTATTGTCTTACACCACATACCGCAGACGAGATACGGCGCCAAAACACTCTTGGGAAAAAACGGCGAAAGGGACAATTTTTTCTCTCCCCCCCCTTCTGGTTCTAATTGACCCTTTCCAGATGCATACCTGAGGTGCTGCCAAGCTATTAGGGATGAAGCTGTAACGGATCACGCAGAATCAAGAAGAAGTCAGGCACCCCATCGTTTGAAATTGTCTGACAGACATCGACCCAGGCTACTAATTGGCCAAGTTTCTTTCTTTCGGTTGTGTACCAAGTTCTGGTAAGTGTGACAAAAGGATTAACAAAACTAAGAAATCAGTGTAGTGTGCTGCAACCGGAAAGATTTTGGAGGAAGAATGGAAACAATTAGATGAGCTTATAGTTTGAGCTCTTGAAAATTATGAATGGATAATAGAGAAGAATTGAATGCATTGTAGATGTTTAAAATTTATATAAACAATCAGTACATAAGCAGATGACAAGATCATATTTTTGCTATGTTAACTATTTTGTTATACAAATATAACACTATCTAACAGAAATGTGAGGTTTGCAGAATTCAGAATGATTGTTAGTGTCATATATGTTGAATATGAAAATGAAGCACAATTTTATATCTGTATCTATATATATAAATGGATGTTTGTATGTATGAAATCGCTTCACTCCAGCACCGTTCAACTGATCACTATGAAAATTGGCATGTATATGTATTTTTTATGGAGAAGGTTTTTGTGATATCTTCTTTGTTGCAGCTATCCACCAGGTTGCGCTATAGCATATCAACTTCTGCACTGTTCAATTAATCACCAAGTTGCCAACATGGTCGCCAAGCACAGAGTGATTTGGTTTGGATAGGTTCTCCTTTAAAATGTCAATCTCTATCTATCTATTTATATATATAGATGTTTGTATATATGGTCTCGCTTCACTCCAATACGCTTCAACCTATAACTATGAAAATTGGCATGTATATGTATTTTTGGGGGAGAATGTTTTTGTGCTATCCCCTTTGTTGCAGCTCCCTACCAGGTGCTGCTACAGCATATGGACTTAGGCACCGTTCAATCAATCGCCAAGTAGCCAACTTGGCTCTATCACCAACATTTTGCTATGTTTCCATTGAATCGCCATTATAATATAAGGAACGGCATTACCTGCGAATATTACTTAAACATAAAATAAATACAGCAGAAAGTTATATTAACGTATTACACATCCAGATATAAATTATTTACACAATTTTAAGCATTCATTACACACAATTTGTAACAATGTGTTACTTTTGCTGAGCAGAGATTAGCTTAGGAAGTTGTTTTCAAAAATCAACACACAGGGGAGTTGGGGGGGGGCGTTATAAGTAAAAAAGAATCCTTTATATCAGCTATTAGACCTACAGACTTAAAATTTAACAAATATGATATTTTGTTCAACTGAGACATGCAAAAGTTTTTTTTATTTAATTTGCGATTCACGTAAAATTAACTCATTAAAAAACTTCTTTTATCTTTCAATCAGTATTGTTTAATTTTTCAATTCAACCGTGCAAAGAACGTTTATACCAACTAGTATTACATAAAAATGTTTCATAAGTGTTATCAGTATTTATTTAGTTATATATGACTTTTTTAAAAGTGTCGGAAGAATATCTAATTATTAAAATTTAGTGTAAAAGATCTATGAATATATGAAGGCATTAAATAAACATCGAAATTTTTTCCTTTTAACAAGAAAATAAATCAGGTGAATGGATTATGTATGAATTTTGAAAGTATGAATTTTGTAAGTCAATTATAATTATGCGTGTTTTCATTTCCTTCTACATTCATTCACTGCAATTAATCTTAAATAAAGTTCTAACGTTAAAGAAATATTTGTGAATTGATAAAATAAATTTATAAATAATCTTATAAAAGTGCATCGTATATTGTATCGATTCAAAACAATACTTTTGATATCGTTGAGACAAATATTATTTACCTTGTTGCCAACTAATGGCTCCACAAGCCCCAAGTGAGTTAATAAACAAAAATGTAATAAAATTATAGAACATTAAATTTTGAAAAGTAATTAATAAACAAACAAAAATGTTAAAAAGTTCTAGAATATAATAATTTGAAAATAATTAAATTTTAAGATGAATTTCCTTATTTTATGATTAGGCAATTGTAATTTGCTGTATTTTGTATTTTATGTAAACTAACTGTATTTATATTTATTCTTGTAAATCTGGAAACAATTTCTTTGTAACCTTCTTCAGTTTACCGGATTGGCAACAGTTCGTATTTTGGCATTAGACTAGTTGCAACGTTTTGATGTTAGCGCAGCTAAGCCTAACAAAAATAAAAGTGTTCTTCAATTTTTTTAAGGCAGTTTTCTATACTTTAACGTTATAGGACCAAACGCTCATAACAATATCAAAACATTGCGAGACTCAACATTCTGAATGAATTATAAACGTTGAGACATCAATGATTCACTCTATAAACATTTATTGCCCCTCTGAATCTGATTACAAACAATGAATACACCATTAAGAAATGTTTATAAGTCTTTGACATTGTTGTAAATTAATTATATCTATCGTGACACGTATAATTAATTATACGCACTTTCATCTTACTCTATACGTGTTGGGGATGAGAAATATGATTAGAAGTGATTAATATTGCATTAATTAGTCCTTGACATTGTTGAGAATGTCTACCATCTTTCTTTTAGTATCTATCATTAAATAATAACTCCACGATCGGTAAATATAAAGAACAATATTTTTTCTCTCCTAACGTTTCTTATCTTCATCTTCGGAAGGATTTATATATGAAACAAGTATCGTAAAAAATTTCGACCCAGTTGATGGCATTTTTTTTTAATTCTTCAACAGCGTTTCTCAAACTGTGGAATGCGCCCCCCTAGAGGGCCGTAATAACTCTAGGAGCGATGAGGGAAGGGGGCAAGAGAGCATATTAAGAAGATGAAAACTAGAGATTATTTAAAAAAAATATTAATTTATTGAAAGTAAACAAAATTTGACATTTTAAGAAGAAACATTAACCCTGATGTAATACACTTATAACTGTATCAGCATTTCGGAAAGTATTTTATAATTAATTTAACAATATTAAAAGCTAAGAAGAAGTTTTATAATTACCAGTGATCCCACGAACTTGTCATAAAGAAAATAATATGCAAATATTACACTTATCTTGGTTTTATAATTAATCTCTTAATTGACAGTTAAAATGTTGCGCGATTTGCTCCATATGCCACCATTTTGTACATATGTATGCGTGAGGTCTAATGGGGGAGGAGAAAGGGAATAAATAAGTAAATCCTTCGCAAATATTGTTAAGATCATTTTATTGCATTCCAAAGTCTTCGGAATAATTTTATAAATAGCAGTGAACACAAAAAAATCTTATTTAGGAAAGACGCATATATACGTCTAGGGCAATTTACGCACTAGCTGAGGGAGTTTTTTTTATCCCGCCGGTTACTTAACGAGTTTAAAGTCGTATTGAAGCTTTAGCGTCAAAGTATCGTATTATCGAATTCAATACATTATTACTGTATGGAGGGGGGGGGCGATGAAAATTAGGACTGAATATTGGGTCGCAAGCATTGTAAGTTTGAGAAGCACTGGCTTACAATCAAATGATTCTATAATGCATTTAAACTCTCTCCAACTACAAGTCGCATTCCAATTTTAATTTTTTATATCTTTGTAAAAAAAGCTTCTTATTGTTTGAAAATATGCGATATAGATGTATATAAGTTGAGTAGCACTAATTAATTTTAATTAGGTCCAGAATCTGGCAATAACTTGTTT